>JAFIRS010002106.1:0-252392 GCA_018342105.1 Gonioctena quinquepunctata | reverse complement strand
GTTCATATTTTCAAACAATTCTTCATAATATTGTTTTATGTCAATATGTATTTCATAAATATTTTCCTAGAGGTTACTTGGAATAGAAATCAGAATTGTATGAAAATTCAGAAAGATTTATATTTATACAATATTTTTAAAGTAAATGTAGTGAAAAAGTCCTCAAATTGAAGTTATATCATCCCATCGCCCAATTTCTGGGCTTCCACTCGCACTAGAATTGAGGATTATCAATCAATGAAGATATACCTACTTTATTATCGAAAAAAATATTTCTCAGAGGCAAAGCTTCTGAACAGAATAAATAAAAAGAGAAAATTATAAAAGTATATAAATACATTTAGGACTATCGAGAACATAAAACAAGTGATATATATATATATATATATATATATATTTCTATTTATATATATATATATATATATATATTTCTATTTATATATATATATATATATATATATATATATATATATATAAAAATGATATGAGTATTTATTATATTGGATTTTTTCATATTACATTATACATTGATAAAAAATTATATATATTCAGTCAGATTTAATAATTTTTTCTTGAAATGTCAATACCAAAAGGTCTACCTTGGTTTTGGGTTTTTTAATGAATACAAATTATTACAATTTCTGGAAAATAGACATTTTTTATTAGCGATTTTTTTATTGAAAAACGCCACTGGATTCAGAGTGCCTCTAAACAGATGTGACCACAATTTAATGGAAAAATATTCATTTATAACAAAGTTATGACAACTCAAAAATTCGAAAACTCACACAGCTAACAGTCACAAAAAACACCATATATCAACAGATATAGCCATGAGAATATTTTTTTATGATTTCAACAATAAAGTGCCGCCAGATGAAAAAAAAAAACAAATAGCTTAAATTTTTTTAAATTAAAATAACGGAATTACATTCAAGTTTCCACTCAAATTAACTAAAACTAAGACCTGATTGATTTTTCAATTTAAATCGTAGTTGCCATGGAAATGATATTACAGTTTGACACTTGTGAAAGATTTAAATGTACTATTGTCAACAATATTCACCTTACAACTCTTCGAATTATTTTGTGTCATGGCTGCAAGATTGAACGTAAGAGAGAAAATTGAAATTGTACGCCTTTTGGGAGATGCCGTTAGAAGTGCTAGAGACGTTTGTAGAGTATTTAATGAGAGACATTCACATCGTCCTCGTATAAGCTGCGGTACGGTTAATAAAATAAATAAAATATCCAATGAAACTGGTGCAGTATCAAAAATGATGTTAAAAAGTAATCCTGTACAAAGACGAAATAGGAACGACAGGAATGATCAAATTATTTTAGATTATTTCGGAAATAATCCTAATGCCAGTATAAGGAATGCCACTCCCACGACCTATCACAGCTCTCCTCCCAAATCACAACTCCCATACACAACATGGCTGCCACCATTCCGACCAATCACAGACCACTCACCCCCCACCCCACCCACATACAACACCCCACCCCTCTCTACCGCCAGTTTTTCACAAACCCCTCCCACAACGAACCGCCCATGACCGCCACCATCATCCCTACCCCCACCCGAAAACCACCCCCTCAACCGCTCGCCAAAACCCACCCCTAAATGGGGGATGAGTTAGAACCCGCATAGCATTACTACTATTTTCTTTGCATCATTCATCTAATTGAGTTCTCAATCAAGACTGGAATAGAAAATCAGATAACCATCTGAATAAGATGCACATTTCCACTTTCAAATTTTTCTTTTGACTAAAGGTTCCTTTCTCAAGAGCTATCAGATGTGGTTCAATGTCTAGCGTGACTTAAGCCGGGAAAATAGTTGTTTTCTGTAAGATACTCATAAAAAAATTATAATTTTCATCGTGGATTTTTCAATTCACAGAAAAATCTTTCAATTCAATATTTATTTGGGAGCGTTTTCCTTTTCAACCCCACTAGAGATTATCCAGAAAGAGAGCAACTAAAGTTTTTCTTTCCGTCGCAGATGATTTCACGAACATTCCGTTCATATTTTCAAACAATTCTTCATAATATTGTTTTATGTCAATATGTATTTCATAAATATTTTCCTAGAGGTTACTTGGAATAGAAATCAGAATTGTATGAAAATTCAGAAAGATTTATATTTATACAATATTTTTAAAGTAAATGTAGTGAAAAAGTCCTCAAATTGAAGTTATATCATCCCATCGCCCAATTTCTGGGCTTTCACTCGCACTAGAATTGAGGATTATCAATCAATGAAGATATACCTACTTTATTATCTAGAAATAAATATTTAGATATCGAGAACATAAAACAAGTGATATATATATATATATATATATATTTCTATTTATATATATATATATATATATTTTATTTATATATATATATATATATATATATATATATAAATGATATGAGTATTTATTATATTGGATTTTTTCATATTACATTATACATTGATAAAAAATTATATATATTCAGTCAGATTTTAATAATTTTTTCTTGAAATGTCAAGTACCAAAAGGTCTACCTTGGGACAAAATTTGAAATGTTTTTTCCAATTTTCAGGGCATTCTACGATATTTTTTCTTAGTCGAAAATAGACATTTTTTATTAGCGATTTTTTTATTGAAAAACGCCACTGGATTCAGAGTGCCTCTAAACAGATGTGACCACAATTTAATGGAAAAATATTCATTTATAACAAAGTTATGACAACTCAAAAATTCGAAAACTCACACAGCTAACAGTCACAAAAAACACCATATATCAACAGATATAGCCATGAGAATATTTTTTTTATGATTTCAACAATAAAGTGCCGCCAGATGAAAAAAAAAACAAATAGCTTGAATTTTTTAAATTAAAATAACGGAATTACATTCAAGTTTCCACTCAAATTAACTAAAACTAAGACCTGATTGATTTTTCAATTTAAATCGTAGTTGCCATGGAAATGATATTACAGTTTGACACTTGTGAAAGATTTAAATGTACTATTGTCAACAATATTCACCTTACAACTCTTCGAATTATTTTGTGTCATGGCTGCAAGATTGAACGTAAGAGAGAAAATTGAAATTGTACGCCTTTTGGGAGATGCCGTTAGAAGTGCTAGAGACGTTTGTAGAGTATTTAATGAGAGACATTCACATCGTCCTCGTATAAGCTGCGGTACGGTTAATAAAATAAATAAAATATCCAATGAAACTGGTGCAGTATCAAAAATGATGTTAAAAAGTAATCCTGTACAAAGACGAAATAGGAACGACAGGAATGATCAAATTATTTTAGATTATTTCGGAAATAATCCTAAGGCCAGTATAAGGAATGCCACCTTAGATTTGAATATTCCACGAGAAACTATTTTATTATTTACATACACTGCAAGAAGGCGACGAAGCAAGACGTCTGGAATATTGTTTATGGTCCCAAGGGGAATATTTAAACAATATAAATTTCCTACAAAATATTTTATATACCGACGAAGCCACTTTCACTACAAATGGAGTAGAGTCATCACAGCATTGTCACTATTGGGCAGCGAATAATCCTAACTGGGTAATAAACTGTAAAAGCCAGTATTCCCAAGAAATCAACGTCTGGTGTGGGATATTGAACGAACGAATTATTGGTCCCTTCTTTTTTGAGGAAAATATTAATGCGCAGAGGTTTCTAGAATTTTTAAACACAGAGTTTTCGGATCCTATTCACGAGCTGCCAATCAATGAACGATCAAATTTAATTGTCCAGTTAGATGGGTGTTCAGTTCATTATGCCAGAGCTGTGAGGCAATGGCTCAACAAACATTTTCCAAACCGATGGATAGGCCGTGGTAGTCCGTTTATAGAGTGGCCACCCAGATCTCCAGACCTCACAGTTTTGGACTTTTTTCTCTGGAGACTTCTCACACAAAAGGTATACAAAAACCGCTCAAGAGATAGAAATGAACTTTGTGCAAGAATTCGACAGGTATGTGCAGATATTACCCCACAAGAACTAAGGAACGTAATCAGAAACATTCGTAAGCGCTACGACAAATGTATCGAAATACGTGGTGGATTAGTAGGGGCTACTAGAATATGAGTTTTAATTAATTGTTGCACTGAATCGAAACATTTCAATAATTCGTTTTCATAGTTACGTTAATTAAAATTTTTTCCTTCATTATTAGTTGAATTGTGTGAATGTAATTCCGTTATTTTCATTAAAAAAATTTACGCTATTGGTTTTTTTTTTCATCTGGCGGCACTTTATTGTTGAAATCATAAAAAAATATTCTCATGGCTATATCTGTTGATATAGGGTGTTTTTTGTGACTGTTAGCTGTGTGAGTTTTCGAATTTTTGAGTTGTCATAACTTTGTTATTAATGAATATTTTTTCATGAAATTCTGGTCACACCTGTTTAGAGGCACTTTGAATCCAGTGGCGTAGTGATTTTTCCAATAAAAAAATCGCTAATAAAAAATCTCGATTTTCGACTAAGAAAAAATATCGTAGTATGCCCTGAAAATTGGAATAAACATTTCAAATTTTGTCCCAAGGTAGACCTTTCAGTACTCGACATTTCAAAACAAAATTATTGAAATCTGTTTACAACTTCAAATTCTAGGGGGGTGTTTCCATCAAAAATGGGTCACACTGTATATATATATATATATATATATAAAAATGATATGAGTATTCATTATATTGGATTTTTTCATATTCCATTATACATTGATAAAATTATATATATTCAGTCTCTTAAGCCCTTCAAGTATTATAAAATGATTTCCGAGGATTTTTTCATATATTTTCTGAACCGCCTGAGTAAATTTGCCTCCATATATTAAAAAAAAATTGGTGTTAGGTCATCAGTAGGAGATTTAAGCCGGTTCTGAGTCTCCCCTCCTCCACCACATTGACGTCACGTGTGTCTTCGAATGATTCCAAGTGTACAATGTATGTGTGTTTGACCTTGAGATTTGTCATTGAGTTTCGACATTAGGTTTCGATGACTTTGAGATTTGTCATTGAGTTTCGACATTAGGTTTCGATGACTTTGAGATTAGACCTTCAGTTTTGACCTTGAGATCCATAACATTGAGTTTTGATATTGGGATTGTTCCGACCACCTTGAGATTCGACCTTGAGTTTTTTGTTCGACCTTGACTGAAGTTGTAGCGTAGGCATACACATTCTGTGAGGTCATGACTTCCATGAATCCTTGCATTTTCCAAGCGAAGAAGGTGCTCATCCTGTCAGAGAGTGAAGACAGTGAACTGTGAGCACTGATGAGTGCGCTGAATGTCAAAAAATCTTCTCACAATCCATACAGATTGCGCATCGCATCGGACTTGTTGTAGGGTGGGGATATTTCATTGAAATATTCCAGGAGAAGAATATTTCGAACCAGTGTCTCCTCCAGTGAGCTATCGAAAACAAGTTGGTGAAATGTATCGGTGTGATTGTGGTAAAGATTTCACTCGTAGTGATAATCTACGTCAGCATCAACGGAAAACTTGCCAGGGAAGTCCTTTAGTGAAACAAGTTGAATTGAAAATGGCGATGACTCACCACCTTTACCACTCTATACATTAATTGTTGTAATGTGATAATCCCATATGGTCCAGTCAACTCTCACAATAGAACACTCGTACATAGGACGAATTCATGTATTCACTTGGGTGGTGGTGTACATCTCATTGGAAATTCATTCAAATGTCGCATCTCTAGCTACAGGGTATCCAGTGAGAATATGTATACTGTGTATACAACTTTTTTCAATGATATCAGGCATGAAGTACTCGAGTAATTGGAAAAAACCATCAACGTGTACAACTCCATCAAGGTCAACATGGAAGTGTTTGGAAGTTTTATCATTCAAACCCAGGAATTGACAAATCGAATCGTTCAATTCTCCCAATCGTATAGCAGATCGATCAACTGATTTGAATAGATTATTCGACGAATTTCGTGAAATTATAATTGCCCAAAATACGGAGTTTGAGGAGCGTGATTCATATTTGGAGTAATAATATTTACAAATGATGAAAGGTTTAATGATGGTTATTTTTTCAGGATGGAGTTGCAAGAAAATTATGTTCCTTAAGGTGAACATAAAAAATACAGTCCACTTGGCAGATCATCCTACATGAAACTTCTGAATTCATTGGGAGAAGAAAACATTTTGTCAACGTGAAAAATGAAGACCAATTTTGCTTTGCATGTGCTGTGACATCGGCATTATTTTCCACAAACAACAAAGTAACGGAGGTGTCATCATATCCACATTATGGGACTTTCTTGAATGTAACAGGTATGGATTTTCCAGTGAAATTACGTGATATAAAAATGTTTGAGTATTTGAATGATATTTCAGTCAATGTTCATGGTTTGGAATCTAAGATTGAAAATAGGAGAGTCCAATATAAGGTTATCGGGCCATTGCAATACTCTCAGAGAAAACTCAGGAAACATGTCAATTTATTGTTTATCACAGATGAGGTGGAAAATAGTAATTATTGTTGGAATAAAAAATTTTCAAAATTGGTGCCAAGTCAAATTTCAGCTCATGAACACAAAAAATATTTCTGTGATGTTTATTGTGCTTCTCGAATGAGCGATTACTGTCGAGTCACCAGTTGCACGATTGTATTCACGTTTGTACAACAGTACCGCAAACTGATTCGAGAATCAATAAATATAGGAAAATGGTTGCCGGTAATACATTAATGTTTGGAAATTTCGAAAGACAAATGAATGTACCTTTTGTAGTATATGCAGATTTCAAATCGATTCTGAAGCCTATACAAACCACCGAACCGAATCCCGAACTCGCGTACACGAAAGAACCTTTCACCACGAAGCGTACTCATTTGATAATCTGATAAAATGTTCCTTTGATGATAAATTATCGAAATTTGTTTATTAGAGGTACTGATGCGGCAGAAATTCTCACAATGCGAATATAAGAAGTTTTGAAAAATATATATAATAATCAATTGAGCTATGTGAAACCGATGACTGAACAAACCCCAGAAGAGGAAAGGGAATTTCATAATGCCACCACTTGTGGTATATGTGAGAAATCGTCTACAGAAGGAGATGTTGGAGTCAGAGACCACTGCCATCTCACGGGGAAAAAAAGATATCCAGCCGCGCACTCGTCCTGTAATTTGAAGTTCGAAATACCAAATTTCATCCCTATTATATGCCATAATATGGGTTGTTATGATTGCTATATGTTCATTAAAGAATTGTATGAGAGAAAAAATGAGGTTGATGTTATTCAACAGATTGGGTAATATATTTCGTTCACCAATCATCTCTACACACATAGCTATCAAAGTAAAGAGGGAAAAATCAGGAATTTATTTTTGAAAATGAGATTTTTGCTTTAAGTTCATGTCAAGTTAATTGGAAAAGTTGGGTGCAAATTCAAGTGCTAAGCAATGTGTAGAGATGTTGAAATGATTTCCTGATGGGGAAAAATTCAATTTAATGTGATAGATAGGTGTTTTTCCATATAGTTTTGTGGACAACATCAATAAATTGGATCATCCTAATTGACCGACAAAAAAATCAGTTGTATGACAATTTGAATGAGGAACATGTATCAGAGAAAGATTATATGAGAGACGAACGTGTTTGGGAACCATTCGAGTGTAAGAGTTTTGGAGAATATTCGGATTTATATTTAAAATATGTTGTTCTACTGCTGTGTGATATATTCGAGAATTTTAGACGGATTTGTGTAGATTCATATGAATTGGATCCAGCTCAATATTATACTGCGCCTGGATTATCTTGGGATGCAATGTTGAAATATACAAATGTTGAACTTGACCTTCTGACATTGGTATGATATATTTTTTCAAGACTGTAATGTATGATTTTTACTATGGATGTATGAATAAAGAATTTGGCTACACTGACACAGATTTTCTGATTTTAAAAGTAAATGGACAATTTTTATGAGTTCATCAGCACCAATATGAATAGATTTGACACATCCAATACATTGAACATAACAAATTCATATACCTATAACAAATTCAGTCTTGAGTAATTCCAAAAATTAGTTTCCCCATGATCCAATACTTAGTTTCTATGGTACAGGTTCTGAAGCTTACTATGAACAATCTCTTGCAAAATAAGTAAAGAGAGCCAAAGGGGTGAAGGGATCTGTGATGAAGAATCAATTGACATTGGAGGGTTTCAAGAACAAAGTTGAGAATGGTTGTGAAATTTTTAGGACGATGAATTCTTTCAGAAGCTTCTCACATGATATGTATACGGAATTGAAAAATGAAGTAGCACTATCATATGATGATGTGTCTGACATTCATATTTTGTTCATCTTAGAGGATTATATATCTTTAGATCTTGTCACAACAATGATCAGTGTGGATTTGTCGATATCCAGACGAATTTGGTCGCAAAAGGATATGATGCATCACCACCACGAGTGTCACATCGTCTCGAAGAAAAACTAAATGTAGCTGAACAGAAAATTATTGAAGCCACAAATACTACCCTGCGATCATTGTTTGAAGATATATCATTGTTTAAAGATATACAGAGTTGAATTAAGAATGTGAATCGCCAGTTTCCGAAGTAGGACCAACAGCACAGTTGGTGATGCGTTCGACTAGAAATTGAGAGGTCCCAGGTTCGAATCCTGGTTGGACCACATTTTCCAATTGAGTTCTATTTTTCATTTTCTTGTCTGATATGCCACAAACTATTTTTGATTAATAGTTTTTATAATGGTTCACATATCCCAATATTTTGTTGATTTTGGCGATTTGTAATGGAAAATTTTCGTGAGATGGGATTCAACTTCCGGCCGTCGTAGTAGACAGAGGTCGACCACGTGGTGATGAAGTCAAATCAATGTGAGTTATTGTATAGCCGTTCAATGTGCATAACAAAGTGATTCAACTGTTGTGAACGTTTCTGGCATTCGTGGTGTCACTCTTAGTGAGACAATCCAGTTCGCCCACGGAAGAGGAATCGAAGTCACATTATATCTCTGTAGTGGAGTAGATATCCGTTACCGACATATTATCCGTAGTAGATGGGCCGAAGAAAACGAGCAAGGAATCAAGTTAGTCGTGAGATATTTCGAAAACTGTGGGTTTGTGTATGTCGACCCCTGACAAAAATGCAGTGCTATAAACTCAAACTTTCGAAAATTTTGGTTTATACTTTGACTTTTCGAATTCCCACATAAAATGTCGTTTTTGTTGCAGAGGACTTACGCTGAATGAAAATGATCAGCTTCTTTGGAAAAAGATGGAAATCCCTGTACTTCGTATGGTTTTGAGTAATATATTAAATATAGTTACACGGCGATGTCAAAAGATAGAATATAATTCATAATCAAACCTCCACTGCTGTGATAATGGCAACTTACATGAAGCAGATGAATTCGCAATCATTCGACTTTTTTGCGCGATAAATAAAAATACTCGAATTTGGAGTTGCAACTGAAAATCATGGCATTGACGTATGTATGGTTCAATATTTTTGAAAGCATGGATGGAAACTATGCATCCTAAATAAACCAGTTAGATTGAACCAGCAAGTTTGGATGGGATGTGAATTGGGAAGAGCCATATCAGGTATCCAAATTTGTTGTCAAGAATTCTTATGAAGATTTTAATTAAGGCCCGTTAGCCGTATTAGAATTTACTGATGTGATTCGTTCAATAGGCGATAATCCCTATCATCTTTGTAATCGAATTAGGTTTCTATCTCATCAAGCAGAATTCGTGTAAGTTGCAGAAAATACCAAAGGGGATGCTAGACGAAAATGACCTATTGCTTTCTTAGAGAAATCGACTTGGGAATATCGACTTTGATTGACTTCATCGTTTGTATCATTTCGTAACAGAAACACAATATGTATATTGTGTCTCAATAAAATATAAACATATGTATCGAAAGTAAAGAAGCTCCAAGTATCAGTTGTTTCATGTCATATGACACAAATCAGTGGGGGTTTTTTAATTTTCCTTCAAATATTCACACTCAGAAACTCAATATAGGTAAATTCAAAATCAATTAATATCTCGTACATTCCTCAAGTGTGGGCTGTTGATTTTTTGGAGAGTTGTAATGATTAGTCGAATATCAGGGACTGCATTCATTCAATCATAATATTTTTTTACAACTTTTTTTATTCGTGAGCAGACTCTCCACCATTTCCTAGTTCGCTAAAAAATATATGGATTTAAGAAAAAAATTACCAGAAGAATATACACCAGGATTTATACTCCAAAGAAGCTACTATATATATATATATATATATATATATATATATATATATATATATATATATATATATATATATATATATATAAATATGAAAGAGAGTAATATCGAGGGGACTGTTAGTAACTGAATGGAAGGAATTTGATGGACATAGCCCTCAGAGAAAAGTGTTAACCGTGGACACGTGTTTCGGGCTGTCGGTCCTCATCAGTACGGTGGAGAAGTGCAAGGATGAACAACAACAGTCAACAAACAGAAGCCAGCCGCTCATTTGTGGTTTCGGTCAGCAGACCCTGCATTCCAGGGCGACAACCAACGTCAGCACGGAGGCAGCTATTGCTACATGCGTGACATCCGAGTCCAGGAATATAAATATGAATGAGAGGAATATCGAGAGGACTGTTAAAAACAAGACGGAGGGAATTCAATGGATATAGCCCTCAGAGAAAAGTGTTAACCGTAGACACGTGTTTCGGGCTCTTGGCCCTCATCAGTAGGTTAACACTTTTCTCTGAGGGCTATGTCCATTGAATTCCTTCCATCTTGTTCTCAACAGTCCCCTCGATATTCCTCTTATTTATATATATATATATATATATATATATATATATATATATATATATATATATATACGCACACGTACGCACAGTTAATAATAATTTATATACGTTTTGAAACGTAAATGATTTCCGACGTATCTTATCTCCAACCACTTCAGAGTTTCACTTAAATAACAAGATAGCATGGCACGGGTTTTTCTGGCCTTTGTTTCCATTTCAAGTAGTTGAGAATCCTAACCTTATTTATATTTATTCTAAATTTGATTTGAATAGAAATCAATGAACAAAAATATTACTGACTTCAAATTAACTGCTCGGTATACAAACAAATATTTATTAATCAAGAAATGTTTACTAACAATGAATGATACTCATTGTTGAAATACGTACAGCACATGAACAAATGATTATTACACCCTTTCACTACAACATGCAAGACACCCACAGCTAACTGTGTGGGATCTTTTTTTTCTGAAAAGAATGATGAGTCAAAGAGGAGAACAGCAACGTATATATCATAGATATCTGTTTTTTTTTCTCTCTGGCCAAGTACATATTTTCAGTTCTTTTTGTGTCAGAAGCGTAACACTCAAATTCGACTTATAAATGTTACTGTCATCGCGCCCGACGAAGTTTCACTTCAAAAATAAATATGTAAGTAACATTGTCTCCTCCTTGTATGTTTTTTTCTAAATTTTTCTTATTATTTTGATAATATTTCGCGAAACTGCGTTTTATTGAAGAATTGAGTATTGTTTTGTAGAATTGATCATCAAATTAAATTACTTGAGAAACTTTCATTCGCCTATCACTTTCTCGCGAATGCTTTCCCAACAATTCTCAATCAAAGTTCTACAAAATATTTTCAATGAGTAAAATACGCCAATTTAGATGCAAATTATCGATTTTCTCAACTTTGGATTCAAAAGTTTCCTATTCTTCGGAACAGAGTTTCGATTTCTCATCGGAATTCGATAAATAATAGTTCAGATCCTATAAAGATGAATTATAAATAATATGAAGGACTCTGGGTGAATTTCGGATGGAAAGAGTCTGAAACGTATAAATATTTTATAAACTCGTCCCTTTTCCGAGACATTTACGAATATTTATTATTATAAGGATTCAGTGGAAAGTTCAATTTCCCGTAATAACAGCAAGTGGAACTGGAAGATAGGAATTCTCCGGGTTTCCTCAGATTGGAAAATATGAACCAATCGAATAAAAATATTCACTGGGTAACCTTGGGATTGTAAGCCAGAAAAGATATTTTTCATTTGATTATTGGAAAAATAGAGTAGTTTTAGCTTTCTGATATACCGGGTGACAACGAATCTATTAGACAAGACATAACTTCTAGAATATTAGATATATCAAAATGAGATTGGGTAAACGGTATGTGAAGAAGAGAGTTTTCGCATATTTTTCACTTTCCGGTCACTTTCGGTTTCACGGGAACTGGCTCCGGTTTTTTGTAACATTTTTGGATTTCTGAGACAATTCTGGATCAGAATGTGACATTTTGAAAGGTGTTCACGCCTACTTCATTGTTTTAGAGTCACTTATAATATTGACTCTAGGTGGCCATGATCGGACGTAAACTAATCTGAGGACCCCAGGTGATGTCAGAAAATTACAATCGCAAAGTTTTAGTGACTAGTATGATAGATAGGAATAAGTCTAGTTGACAAAATTACATTTTCGTGTTTAGCTATTATTTTTTAAATGGCGACCATTTTTTGACAAACACTTTCCGAGAAAATAATTTCTTTACGAATCTAACGATACTACTTGATTGGCGATTGGATTGAAAATAAGAACAGAAAATAAATATTACTAGGGAAAATACTGGATAATAATTAATTTACTTTTGTCAAGTGTGCCATGGATAATAATTCATTTACTTTCACTGTGAAAAATTTTCGAAGTGCATTCCTTCTTGTTCAAGGCACAAGAAATCAAGCATAGTGAGATCCGGTGAGCGGGCAGACCACCGTACTGGACCATTGATAGCAATAACTTGATTATTGAAATGCTCTATTGAGTAATTGAGAACTTCTCTGGTATCATGACTGGGTTCTCCATCTTGTTGGAACTAAATTCGACGTAAAACTGCTGAAGGTAGATTATTAAGACGATCCTCGATTTAATTTTGTAGAAAACCTGAGTACCTAACCCTGTTAACTGACAATTGGCCCAATTATTCTGTTTCCAACAATAACAGCCCAGACATTGACGCCAATCTTCCTTGACAATTTATCTCATTGCATAATGATTTTGTTGGGCTCAGTACCGGGTATTCTGCTTATTGAACATACCTATTTGTAAATCGTGATTCGTCGGAAAATAGAATAATATTGATACAATTTGGTTAACTCTATGATTTCGAAGTAGCCAAAAACAAAACACTACCTGTCCATCGCCATCGTCAGAAAACAAATGTTGATGTAACTGATGTTTTAATGCTCTATATTCATGCTTTCTCAGTATTTTATTTGCTGATTTATCCACTTATTCATCTTAAAGGAACCATTCTATCAATCTCAACCATAGCATTAACGTTGATCTCAGTCGCGTCATTTATGATCAACCTCTGTTACGCCCCTCTAATTCCTTCTTCTGATTTGGATATCTCTGAGCATACAACTCAGCAGCATTCCTTGAATTTCTGTGAAATTCTTCAAATATCAATAACATATCCAATTTTTCATTTTGAGTATACATTATTTTGAAGAAGAATTAAACTGAAATTTAACGAAAATCGAGAAAATTTCACTGTCTGATTATGAAGCTTATGTCACTATCATTACCTGAGTAAGTGTTTTGTTTTCCAAAGAAGACTTGATAAAAATAACTGCAAAATATTATGCATCATGGCTGTCCATGGAACATTTGACACAAGTGAATAAATCATTATCCAGTATTTTCCTTAGTAATATTAGAACAATGTTCTTATTTTTAATCCAATCGCAAATAAATTCGTATCGTTATATTCGTCAAAAAATCCTTTTTTGGAAAGGGTTTTTTTTTAATGGTCGCAATTTGAAAAATAATAGTTAGAGACGAAAATGTAATATTTCCAATCTGTCTCATTTCTATCTATCATACTAGTCACTGAAACTTTGCGATTGTAATTTTCTGACATCACCTGAGGTCCACAGATTTGTTTACGTTCGATCAAAGCCACCTAGATGCAATATTGAAAATGACTCTAAAAAAATAAAGTGGGCATAATTTTTTTTTTAAATGTCACATTCCGATCCAAAATTGTCTCAGAAATTAAAAAATGTTACAATATATAAGGTGTACCATTTAAAAATTCAAAACTGGAGCCTTTTCCGGTGAAACAGGAAGTGACCGGAAAGTGAAAAATATGCGGAAACTCACCTCTTCATATACTATTTACCTATACCAAATCTCATTTCGATACATGTGATATTCCAGAAGTTATGACTTTTCCAATGGATTCGTTGACACCCGGTATAGTGCGGCTTTTTATAGTTCCCCTCTATTGATTTCTGAACGGATCAACGTGAAACAATGGGACTAAAACCATCTTGAATGATATCACCGGGACTACTTTCTGAAACGAAAGACATCGTGATTGCTCGACAGATGGCGCGAGGGGGGACATCAACTTTAAAATTTCAAATGTCATGGGGGGTCGAGTAGCATATCGTTTTTCAACCATCTTATCATTTTTTGATTCCGTTCATACATTTTTTTACAATATGCATTTGAAATGTCAAGTATAACAAAAAAATCTATGATCTAGGATCTTTATGTATTGAGAATATGAAGTAGACTTGTCAATCGTGTCCACTCGTGTTTTTCCCCTACCCACCGTTTCATTGTCTCAATACTAAATTCACTCTAGGTGAAACTCTTCACTGAATACAAATGCGATATTTCGTTTTTAATTTGGAGAGCAGGTAGGTAATGTTATAATCATTTCTATCTAACTGCTTACTCATGATTCAGTTAACAAAATCCAATAGATGGTTCCCGTTATGATTATGGTCCTAAGGAATGAATAAATGGCGTATTATTTGGATCGGAAATTGCATTACTGTATGGATTCAAAATCTGTACCAAATTAAGCTTTGAAACGAACTACAAAATAAAAAAAAAGGGATGAATCTTCCTCTATTGACCGTATTCCGTGTTACTCATCGCGATTGTGATTCCGTAGAACAACCATGGATGAAAATGAAATTGAATTTCCTTTTCAACAATGTCGACCTCTATGCCTTTCGAAATTTTCAAGTTCAGAAGGTAGGATCGGTAATACCATGCAAAATTTTGTATGTCCCATTGTTTCACATCAAACCGTTTAGAAGTTATAGAGGTAAGGGTACCATTCAGATCCGCACTCATACTTAACGTATTAACGGAATAAAAAAAAAATAGATGGTTGAAAAGAGAATTGAATTATATTTTCAACAATGCGCCACTTGATCCCCCATGCTATTTGAAATTTTGAAGTTGATGTGCCCCTCCGCGCCATCTATCGAGCAACATCTTTCATTCATTCTCTCCAGATATGATACTTAGGCACGATGAGAGTAAAATTTCTAGGTCGAATTTGAGTGTGAACATTTTTAAGCGAAACGTTTCTATAACGCATAAAGGGCGGAAAATAGGTACTTCACTAGAAAGAGAGATTTATGCTATATAAATTGCTGGATTGTTTCGACAAAAGTGAAGGAAGATGGTTATAGAACCGTTTCACATCCCCAAAACAGTGGAGAAAATTTCAATTTATGCATTGCTAGCCACCAAATGTGATTTAACTGACCTAACTCTATGATGAATTCCACTCTAGAGTTATCATTTCAAACAGTTCGGACAATGAATCCGCTTATAATATAAAGCTTTCAAATGAGTTGAAAAAAAATACAAATGTTATGCCAGAAGATGTCATGCACCAGAAAATTAGTCCAGGAGCTCTCTGCCTAAAGATAAAAAAAGAACATGGAGCCGTAAATGAAGAGGCATTTATTTGCTAATATACCAACGTTTTTCCGGGGAGCCCCTCATCCTCAACACGAAAAATCAGAAAAACACCATTCGAGCTTGTTATGTAATTGCTCATTCTTCTCTCCTCCCGATGACCAAAAACTAAATACTTTCGACAACCTCAAGCACAGGAACATACTTTTAGCCCCTGAGGAACTAAAAAACCAGATCTTAAAATTAAAAAAAAAATATTATTGAAGAACTGTCATTCCTGAATCCCCACTGGAAAAATAATCAAAAAATGCACAAATATGGAAAAAAAACATCCAGAAACGTTGAATATATTAATTGACTGTATGTAGAAGCTTTGATACGACAACTATGCAAAATACTAGAGAATAAAAACTGAAATATTTGTGAGAACTACAAGAACACAGTTAAACACTGATTTTATATGAGATCAAAAACTAATACCCCAAAAAAAATATACAGAATACCATATGCTGAAAACATAGGACGGATAAAAACACAACAGAGTATGCAAATCTGTGCATAATTCACTAAAAAAAAAAGTTTTGCAAAACAAATCATACCTTCAGACTTTTTATTTTGAATCAGTCAGCACCATTGGAAAACGAGTATTATTAAAGAAAATACTTTACAATGAAATGGTTGAGATAACAACAAAAAAAAAATGAGTGAATACAAGATCTGATAATAAGAAATCGAAAACTTATTATTCAAATCACATCAAAACAAATCAAACCCAAATTGGAAATCCGACTCGTGCGGTATTTTTTTATTTCTTCCGATTTTTTTATTGGCATATAAAAAAACGGTTGACGAATTTCAACAGTTTGATGTTCCACCTTCATGTGTATGGTGTTCGTCTTTCATAAATCTGCATAGGTAAGGGTTTTCCATTTCTGAATGGTGAAAGAATGGTCAGACAACGTTCACTTTTCTTTAGTGAGGACCGTGGGTTCACTTTCATTGCAGATTGAATATAAAATGGAGTACTGATCGATGTTTATTTGGGATTTTTCTTCTGTTCCATTTGCCATTATGTACCTCCGATAAAATAACAAGTTACTCGATCGGAATTTGTAATAGGTCGACTTTACTCTTTTATATCAATCTAAACAAGAAAAACCAATATAATAGGCAAGGACACGAGAAATTATTATTGCTTTAAATATGCTTCAAAATACATACCGCATATATAAATGTACCTAGAAATCCATTTTTTAGTTTTATTTCAATTACAGCAGTTTACATTATTTTTTGAAAATCAGCAAATTTTGAAGCTACTAATATTGGCGCCCTTTGTGACGTAAACGATCGAGCAGCCAATAGGCGCATTCGGGTTGATTGTTGATGTTGCCAAGTTTCTAAAACTATGAATGTCAGAACTAGAACACTATTCGCAATGTCAAGATTTGAAAATATGGCAACGTTGCAAAATTGAGTGAAGCTGTCAATTGTGGAGTTGGTTGATCAGGTGATTACGTCACAACATTTAACAATGGCATTAGAAAGAGGCCATTTAATTTTTTTTTTGTTTCAGAAAACAAAAACTAAATTTACCACAGAGTTTTCACAAGCTGTAGAATCCATTGAAGATATTTTAAAAATTTCATGGCCTCGCCCACTATAATTTTTGTTTGTATTATGTTTTCTCCGATGGTTCATTGTTATTTCGGACAATTTTTAATGTATTGTTCCACCTAAAGAGCATTCGAGGACTCAATTTCTACACGTATGTACTCGTTCTGATACTTCTAGGTGGAATGATGGATTTTACGACCAAATTCTCGGCATTTCAATACTCAATAACTAATGTTATATTATTGTGTATTATTCTCATCAAAATTCCTGTAATGGTTTATTCTTCCTCTGAAAATGTTCTCCTTCACAAAGATCAGATAAGCGATTTCAATCTTTCAAATATTAGAAAAAAAAAGTTTGAAATGAAAATGTAAACTGTCCCCATTTTTGAGTTAGGAAACGGATATTTTTCCACCAATCATATTCTGAATGATTCTTTAGATCAATATTTCATATTTATTTTGGTAATTTTTAACGTTCAACATTCACCAGATTCAATAAAACGTTGCCACCACCCTAAATTCCAGGCTTATTTTAAGATTTTTTTTGTCAGCTAGGAGCTAGGAGCTATTGATCGGTTGAATAGTTTTGATGCTGAGTGATAAAGTTAACAATAATCGAATTCGAGTTTGCTGGTTTGCACACCAGATTGAAGTATTTGAAACCCTTTGCTAATTATTCAAAAAACTGTATCAGCGGTTTGTTGAAAATATAAACAGGATGTTCATAAAACAGATGTGGAATCATCTGCGACTGGAAAAAAAAACTGTAGTCACTATCTTCCATCGTCAAGATAACCTCTTGTGGGGTATTCACGTTGAAAAGGGAAATATTCTCGATTAGATATTGATAGAAATTTTTCTGTGATTCGAAAAATCTACGATTAAAATGAATTTATTCTTTTTAATGTCTAACAGAGAACAACTACTTTCCCGGCTGAAGCCACGCTGGACATCTGATAGATATTCTGAAGAAACCCTAACTCAAAAGAAAAAATCTGAAATATTTCTATAAATATTTAATTGAGAATGTTTTCCTTCTCAACATGTATCAGTGAATAATTGAAATTCAACTAGACCCGATTAATAACGTATGTGCTATCGCATAATCAATTGTTTCGATTATAGATTATATAACTGTATTATTTCATTGTTTGAATTAACAAAGAACATATTATTCCCATATTTTTATTGAACTCTTATCAGAATATCACTAAATGAATGATGCAAGTCAAATTTGGTCAATGTCACAACTTGTTTCAATTGTTGTATTCTAAGGACGAACGAATTACTTTGCTCGTAAATAGTTTATGTACGATATATTCATAGTTCCAATGTTTGAAATAATCACGTCTATTCAATATAATACAAGAGCTGTAATTCAATGTTTATATCTTCCTTAGAACAATCTACATTATTAGCTATTGAAAATATAAATGATATTAATTTAGAAAATAATTACTGAACGTGAAATAAAAAATGAATTGTTATCAAGATGAACATAAAAATACTTTTTTTGACGAAAACAAAAGTTCAAAATAACAATCGACTCATTCTCCAGTGTGTATGGGAAAATATATTATCGAAGAGGGCGGTTATTTCATTTTGGGAAGTGATTGTAGAAGGAAAAATGAGATCATGTAAAAGATCAACAAAATTGAAAGTTTTGAATTAGTAATTCAACCAAAAACTTTTTTCAGGGATAATTAACATAAATGAAAAAAAAACAAGAACCGATATTGAAATTATTAATGTAACCGAACACTGCAGAAAGTGTTACCACATGAACTCTAGCAAAATTGTAATAATAATCAATATTTTCTATTCTCATAAACCTCAATTTTATCCAATGATGTGCAAGCAAATTATTGTACCCCATTGAAATCATGAACTCAATCACAATGAATGCGATCCAAGGTCCAGGCACACATCTAAGACTTGGAGTACCTTGAAAGCATGATGATAAATGAGCAACTTTCCACACAGTTCCGTTGTGAGTCATTTGGATGCTCAGGATCACTTGATTGCCCTGTATTTCCACAAACAGGAACGTTACAAGTCATTTGGATACTCAGGATCACTGCATTGTCCTGTAACTTCATACACAGGTCTCTAAGTACCTCAATGTCATACAGGTACGTTTTTAGTCATTTAAAAACCCAAATATACCTCGATGATTCTTGACATTTGTAGATTTCATAGCAGAGTTTTAAGACCAATCAGTTCGAAGAGGAAGTATGACAGGTAATTTTTCAATTGAACTTTTTTTTCAATAACAACCTAACAAACTCAAAATAAACAATTCAGTTAAAGCGAATTTCAACACTTCCACCCGCCAGGAACTAAATTCAATCCAATCTTCTGAACATTACTAAGAAATACATCTCTTGACAGTGGTTTTGTCAATGGATAAGCAAACTTGTCTACACTTCTGCGATATACTACATCGATGACTCTCTTTTCATGAAGATCCCTGATTGAATGGAGTTTCACATCCATATCTATAGAACGATAGTGAACTTCATTATTTTTATAAGGTTTATTGCACTCTGGTTGTCTATATAAGGGAACAGCCGAATAATTTGCAATATAATTTTTTTTCGAAAAGCTTTCGTAACCACACAACTTCTTCTGCTCTTTCGCAAGCGGCTATATATTCGGACTCAATTGTGGATAAGGCTACAACTGACAGCCGATGACTTCTCCAGGTGCTAAGACCTCCGCCTAACATGAATGTGTAGCCTGTAGTTGAGTTTATTGTTTCACTATCTCTTACGAAATCTGCATAAGTATACTCTTCTAATTTTTTATTTTCTGTTCCATAAACTTTTTTAAGATTAATCGTTCCTTGAAGATACCTCGAGATTTGGTTGACTGCATTCACGTGATTCTGGTTAGGTTTATTCGAAAGACAAATGCAGAGTTTGGCCCTGATATATGGCAGCATACGTTAGGGACCCAACAGCTCCACGATAGTGAAACTGAATTTTGGTTTCATGCTGAGCACTATTTGCTAGAAGTACATCAGGATCGCTGGTGTTGAAATTGGTGCACAATCGATCATACTGAATTCATGAATTATCTTCCTCACGTATTCTCTTTGATGAATAAAAATAGTCTTCTCTTCTCTATTCTTTTTGATTTCTAGTCCGACGTAGTAATCTCCGTCACCAATTATGATTTTGAAATTTTTGGCCAGCCCATTCAAGAACATTGCCATAGACTCCTTACTCGGCGACAAAATCAGCCATCATCAACATAAAGTGAAAGGAGAATGGTTATATTTTCAATTATTCCCGAAAACACAAATTGATTCACAATTGTCAAAATGATATTTTGATAGGAAGTTTGTGAATTTTGAATTTCAAGCACGTGGAGCTTGCTTTGAACCATATAGACTCTTCTTCAATTGACACACCATGTTCGATTCGGCCACTTTAAGTCTTTTGGGTATTTCCAGGAGTCAGATGGTCTTTCAGGAATGCCGTTTTTATGTCGAGTTGAGCAATTTCCATATCTTTCATGGCTGCTATAGATAACAAAGTTCGTACAGAATCATATTGAAGGGCATCTTAATAACGAACAGCTGGAGAAAACGTTCCTTAATAGTCAATGCCTTCTTTTTAAACGACGAAATTAAAAAGGAGGAGGTTCTCTACTCGACCCGTATATTTCTTTTGTATGTATGACCATGCATAACTTTTCACAGATTAGCCCGATTTCGATGACTCTTTTTCCATTGGATAGGATGTAATTCGAAGTTTGTCCCATTTGAAATTGAAAAAAATGCTCCCCAAGGGTAGCAAAATGAAGAATATCGATAGTTCATTCCTGAATTTTACCCCGTTAACCGATTCTATCAGGCATAACTTTGTACTGGGTTATCCGATTTGGATGATTCTTTTCTTATTGTATAGAATATACTTCGAAGTTGGTCATATTTGGATTTGAAGAAGAATTATCCACCCCTGAGGGTAGAAAAATGGGAAATGATTGATTTTCCACGTGTGTACCGATTCTCTTGGAACTTGGCACACATATTTATGTAGTTCTGATAACATTACAACATAATGGATATCTTAAATGTTAATTAAGTAGGTAGTAATTAGTATATTTTTGCCACAAGAAATTGAGAAATAAAATTTTTTTAACAAAAAATTAAACAGACGAAAAAATAAACTAAAAAGCAAAAATTAACCCGACTCAAAATTAGTTATTTGAGATTAGTTTAGGAGCTCAGTTATCATTGAGACTGAGAAGGTTTAGTCTATTTTTCGCTTTTCAGTTGATTTTTTAGTCGGATTGATTTTTTGTTAAAAATTTTGGATCATTGTGAATAGCCTTTTGCTACAAATCGAGCTTTCAGTTTGACGAGTGCATTTCCTGGTTTTGACTTCACTTTGAAAATCCATTTGCTCTGTATGATGTTTCGATTTACAGTTTTTTCAACTGAGTCGCAGGTGTTATTTTCTTTGAGGGATTCTTATTCGTCCTGGATTGCTTCTACCCATTCCGCACTAAAATCAGAATTCAAGGCTTCTTCATATGATTCTGGCTCGATGATGACTGCTGATTGAGCACTTTATGTATATCGGTTCGGGCAATGTACATTGCATTATTTACTTTACTCTGGGTACGGCTTTGTGTTCGGGGGATACAAATTTTTACGAAGATTATATCGGTGTTGAGTTTCTGAACTACTTGCTTTTGTATCTTTTCCTTTTGAGTTATGAAATGAGTTTCAGTCACCGTCGGCTGTGAATCAGAATGGAGTTGCGGTTTTCCATCGAAAGTTTCCTCAGAAACGATGGAATTCAATTCGCGTTGACGTTCTTCTCGCTTGATAGGACTGACTTTCGTTAAACTTGACATCAGACGTAACTATTATTTTCGTTTCTCCAAATCATACATCCCATAGTTCTTGGTTGTCGGTTCATAGCTAACGAGATGTGTTTTTGAAGCCCTGGCATCCCATTTTGATCTAATAAGTTGTTTCGGAATATGTACAAACCCTATACAGCCAAATATCCCGAGATGACTAAGTTTTGGTTTTCTTCAAACCATATTTGGTATGGTGTAACTGTTGATTGAGCAGTTGAAGATCTATTGAGAATGTAAGCAGCCGTTTTTTCAGCTTCAGGCTACAAACTCCTACTCAGTCCCGCACTTTCTTGAACTGTTCAATTTTCTCTTTCTATATTTCCATTCTGTTCAGGGGTATATGGTGAAGTTTTCTGATGAATAATTCCTTTACTTGACATGAAACTTCCGATCTGCCTATTGGTAAACTCTGATCCATTATCTGTTCTGACAAATTTCTCTGATATATCACATGTATTAGAAATGATTTCAATGACAGACGTAAATTTTTAGAAAACTTCGGATTTATTAGAGAGAAACTATATGTCTTGCTCCATCCTTGAACAACATGAAATATCGAGAACCGCGAATACCAATTACATTCATTGGACCACAGAGATCAATATGGATATTTTCTCCAGGTTGTGAGAACCGTTCTTGAGCTGAATGATGGAACGCTCTCTGCATTTTCCTATATGGAAATCCCCACAATAACAAATTTCTCCGTCTGAAATATTTAGACCTTTGACGATGGATTGGCTCGCCATGTTCTTCATTGCTCTGCTACTTATATATCCTAGACGTTCAACGTTTGTGCCAAGACTCTCGAGTCACAACTTCAGCGATATCAACCATTTGATTGTGCCGTTGTTACTCCTCACACAGACAAGTCATGAGTCATTGAGATACACGAAAATACTTCATTGCGACGTCACTTCTCACACAGGCACGTTACAAGCCAGCAGAACCTATGAAGATGAACTACCTGTCAGACAAATTATAAATTATAAAGACTCCTGAGAATACCTCAATGGTATATGACCTTTCACACAGGCAAATCTCAACATGAACATGACTAATGTTGAAAAGGGGAACATTCTCAATTGAATATTGAATGAAAAGACTTTTCTGTGAATTGAAAAATCCACGATAAAAATGAAATTATTTTTTGTGAATGTCTAACGGAAAACACTATTTCTCCGGCTAAAACCACGCTGGGCATTAAACTACATCCGATAGATATTCTGAATGGACCCTAACTAAAAAAAAAAAAATCTTAAATTGAAAATTTGCATTTTCATTCAGATAGTTATTTGATTTTCTATCCCAGTCTTAATTAAAAACTCAATCGATGAATGAGGCGAAGAAGAATGTTTTCGAAAAGAGAGTACTCACCAGAAAACATATATTTCTATTGAATATTCAATTGAGAATGTTCCCCTTTTCAACATGAATACCCCACAAGAGGTTATCTTGAACGATGGAAGATAGTGACTAAAGTTTATCTTTCAGTCGCAGATGATTCCACATCTGATTTTCAGAATATTCTGTTCATATCTTCTAACAAATCAATAACTAAGGTATTATCAAAACAGTATCAACAAATATTATCACTTTCAATAGACTACTTTGGAAGAGAACGTGAAAATGAAGGACCTCATCTTCCACTGAGTGCTGTTAGAAAAGTGAAGTATATCAATTACATCTACCTATAAGAACTAAAGTGGAGTTATACGAGGAAAATATTATATGAATGTTAGATATACTAGATTAGGTTTTGCGTATACATTTTTTATTTCAGAGACAGAAACCTGGAATTTGAGTATTGTTAGTGTAGATAATAAAACAACTTCTAATAGAGGTGAAGTATCCGAAAAAGTGAAAACGTTGAAAACCAGTGGTAGATATTGATGGTTTGCATCGAGTTGCAATATGAAATGTTATTCATAAGTACAAAACCGTTATAATTTTTTCGATTTAACTATCATACAATATACAATGACAACAATGATTCAAGAAAAAAAAACTTGAGAGGTGTCAAGGGACACCCTGATGGAACGAAGTTCCTTTCGATTAATTAGTAAAGGAATTGTAATTTTATTTTTTTTAATTTATAATAATTTTTTTTATATATATATATATATATATATATATATATATATATATAGCACTCTGTCTGTCTATTCTTTCGTACACGTCATAGATGCGCGGGACTTTGTAAACACAACAGAGTGTGTGTGTATATATATATATATATATATATATATATATACTCTCTCGACTTCGTAAACACAACAGCGTATAGGTTAGAACACGCACGGCTTGCTAAATACATACGCATTGATATTGTAATATTAAAATATAATTTGCTTTTGAATTTATTAGAGTTATGACGCGTACACTTGCTAAACACACAATAATGGAGAGATTATAGCGCGTATGACTTGGTTAGCACAATAGTGAAGAGAGGTTATAATGCGTACGTGCTAAAAATACATAAGCATTTATTATTGTCTGTATAAAATCTCTACTTACCTAACTCCATCAGCAATATCCGGAACTTGTGCGGAAACACTGTCAGGATTCATTATTGTTATTATTTTTTATTATTTATTATGTACAAAAAATCTGTATACACTCAACAAAAATAATCGTCGCTACACCACACTGTTCAATGTGAAATAGAGAGACGAAACGAAAATACTGGCTTGCTTTCTATGAGAGAGAGAGAGACAGACAGACAGAAAAACACGCGCACGCCGCACGGCTTACAACCATAGCGAAAGTCTCGTTACAACTTTTGGTCTTAATTTTTTCCGTCTAACCCCCGTTCGCAACGCGCGATAAGGAACTACGTTCAAACATATCAATTTGAAAATCTGAACTAGAAGAAAGTGATCCTTTTGATTCTGTAAACAATACCTAGGTAATGTTAGCTCCCGGCCGGCCAGCTCCAAGCGTCATTATTCCACCACGGTCAAATAATTTCACAAATTCAACCAGATTCGATTCCCGCCTGCTACGATCGAAGTTGGCGTTGGGTGGGGAATCTTAGTGTACCTGCTGAGAAATATCAATTGATTTTCCCACTGCTTGAACAGATGCCATGACCAAGAATCAGCTAACTAGGAGGGATATGGGGACTACTCATACAAATTTTCTTGTTTTATTATTTATACTCAAATTTTTTTTTAATTTTTTGGGGCTCTGAGGATAACCGGCAGGCATTTTTTGTTCGAATATATTTCTCCAAAGGGCCATGAACCGAAATGCAGATTTTCGTAACGATTGCGGATTTTTATATTTTTTTTTGGCTTTGAGAATAACTGACCATAACTTGTTGCATTTATTCTGATACACTTTGTTATTTTACCATGTAAATTTGCTCAACCATAACAAATTCAATCCTATATATTAATGTGATATATAAGGTAGTAATGTTTTGATTGCCACGAATTTGGATCACATTTCCAAATCATAATTTTATTTGAGTTTGTTGCTGTCTGAGCCTGATCAATATGTATGGAAGAGACAATATGTATTCAGTTTGTGATACATCATAATGATTTATGAGAATATGTTTTTCGAGTACAATTTAAGTGAAAGTTATTTTTTTTTTATTTTGTGAATTTGTGATGATGTACAGAGGAATAAATGACCTGATTTGTATATACGATCATATGAGAGTTTTTTATCATTTAATTTTTTTTATTATTTTTTGTGTACCTATAAAGGATGTTGGTAATGAAATAAAAAAGAATTGTAGCCGATTCAACTTCGCCTATTTTCAACCCCAAAAACAATATTGAAATCTGTTCGATCACTATGAAAATTTATTCTTCATGAGCTGCCTTTGGAGTTACATTCGAGAAATTGCCTGAATGTCCTCTTTCTGTAATCAGTAATGTTGTTGGGGGCTCCAAAGCCACAAAATATCAAATCTGTTGATCGGATAAAATCTACTGGTTCATGGCGATTTCGTTCTGGCCGGCTATTCTCAAATATAAAGAGGTATAAAATTAAACAAGAAATTTTGTATTAGTAGTCCTCAAATCCCTCTAAGTTACCTGATTCTTGGTCTTGGCCTCTGTTTGAGCAGTGGAAAAATCAGTTGTTATTCTTCAGTAGGTACACTAAGATTTTCCCATCCAACGCAAACACTTCGATCGAAGCAAGCGAGAATCGAATCTGGCTGAATTTGTGAAATTATTTGACCGTGGTGGGGAAAGTGCCGTTTGGAGCTGGCCCAGGGAGCTAACATTACCTAGGTGTGAACAATTGGATTCACATTAAAAAAAAACCGTAGTCGTTTCATGCAACTGCCTAGTAACGCAAGTAAATGCATACATGAAATTATCTTTTAGGAGTTCCTTTCTACTAGCACCACCTGTATACGAGTGTTTCGTCTTCCACCTCATCATTGCATGTTAATCCTATCGAATATATTTGGAAATCAACAAAAATAAATCTAGGGATAATACTATTAGAGATTGTTCTTCAACTCAAAAATCACTGGCTATATGGAAAGGAGTATTAGAGATACACTTGATATATGGGCTAAAACCGTTCGACATACAGAACGAAAATGAAACTATACTGGGATAGAGAATTTGTATTCGATACGGAGTATTTTTTTATAAATTTCGTTAATAATATTATGACTATGAGAATGACTCGTGATTCAAGTAAAATTCGAAATTAGTTTGATGAAGTATAACAAAATTACGTTATATTTCATTATAAGTGCTATGAAAATAGTATAGAGTATCCCAATTGTTGTTCATAGCTTTCATTGACATTAAATCAATTCAGAAAGACAGTTTTTTTCCAAATCACTCAAAGTGACAATTATATGCTTATTTTGTTTTGATCTCCCCATAAGCGCCCTTCTAGTTAGTAAGATCTAACCAAACCTATTTTACATACAGCAGGCAATACAAATCCAAATTTTTTCATGCCTCAATGTTCAAGAGGACTCACCAATAGGAACTGGGAAAAGACATATATTTTTATGCTGTAGTTCACTGATTTCAGTCACTTAAACATAGAAAATAGGAAATAATCCTTATTTTGGCAACGCTGTTATCTATATTTTCATTTTCTTCATGATTTCGAAAGACAGTAAGTGGGTAGTACGTTTTCGAATTCAAATAATAGTTTGATTTCGATCACCCGATTCTGTAGCTGATATATAGATATATATATTATTATGCTGATACTAATATTATTATTATTGTTATTGCCCGCGTTGGTAACAATCAATGTGATGATTATTATTGCTAGTATTCTGATTCTTATTATTTTTAATTGTTGTTATTTTATTTTTTCAATTAATAATCACCATAATATAAGATTTGCCATTTGTTATGATAAGTTTGATTAATTGATTAATTTTTATTTGAAAGTTCTGAAAAGAAATACATATCGTAACAGTAATAAAATATCCGGCTATGGTGTTTTTTTTTCAAATACTCTCACCTGTATTCTTTCACCTTTTCCCAGCTCAGTCGTTACGCCAATGGAAACATATTATCACTCCCTCTCGAAGCAGGACTCAGTGGAGCCATCCAGTTGTTTTGCTTGAAGTTAATATACTATTTTGTAGATATAGGTTTTAATATGATCGAAAGATAAATAACGAGTCTAGAAAAAAGTCAAATGATCTTTCTGTTATTCAAAAAGAATCCTTAAGTATACCTAGCCTGCGAAATCTATCTCAATTTCAATATTTCCATGAACCAGTGCAATAGAAATACCAAAACCTTTGCTCATGCGTAATGAAGTAACTGGCAAATATAAATACTTGTGGGTTACACTAAGTTTATAAGCATGAATGAGAAATAACGTTTAAATCAGTGGATAAAAGTCATAAAAAGTACCCGAAAGAAGTGTCTTACACGAATACGCTCACTTTGTTCAGTTTTGGTTTGGTAAGTACCTGTTATCCGTCTTTCTTGAGTATTCTCGTGAATCCTGGCGTATTCTGTGGCTATAGGGAGTTGCAGTTGCACTGATTCAGGTCCCCTTGTAGTTGGCAACGTCACGGATAGGAATTTTGCTGTATTCTGAAGGTGAGTGGTTTTTATTGGTCGTATTTACGCCTGTTGGTTTCTTGATTTGGGCATTGATTGTCGAATAGCTGTTACACTTCTGTTGTTGGTGTATTCGTGTAGTTTTAAATGAGCAAAATTTGTTAGGGATTTCTTTCCAAAATTAGTTTTTCTCTCCTCCGAACCTCGTTATTTTTTCTCCTGGCAGCCATCACTTTTTGTTTTTTCTCACAAATTTCAGGTTTCTACTCACTTTCTATGACAGTTTCCCTCATTCCAAACTATGCTATGGATTTAATATACAATTTACATTTATATACCCCACATAAAATATACAGAGTTAGTATAAATCGATATCTGACAATTTTCTTTACTCAAAATTTTATATTTTATCATTTTTCATCAAAATGTTACGACATGTCGCTGTCATCTCTCCTTCTGATTTGATTTAAGCATGTTCCAGCTTGAATATTATTTTTGTCCACTTGAGATCTAAAGTTTATTCATGAATTTTGATTTCTTTATGTCTGTATAGGTTGTGCAAATTGAATGAATTGTTGGCAACATACTCATGACAATAGAAAAGCTCCACTGCTGAACTTTCGAAACATCTGCCACGACTAGAAAATGGTACAAGATTCCAGAAAAGCAAAATGTACAGAAAAATTGTGATATATAAGTATCATTATATCACTTTTTTTTCTTTTTACATTGAACGAGTATTTCTTATCAGAACAATATATATATATATATATATATATATATATATATATATATATATATATATATATTTTTTTGGAAAATCGATTCATAAGAAGGGAAATCAAGTTGAGTTTTTATCTTGCCATCGAATTCACCCAGAGCCTGAAGAAAAATTATAACGTTAAGTTTCATAATATTCCAAAACCTTCATTCTGTGTCCAACTAGCGGAAAGTAGCCAAATTGGAAGACCCTAGGTTTTGCTCCTTTTCTTATATGGAAATGGCTCCGAAAAATTGAGTTTGAGTTGGATATTCGTAAATATTGAGTATTACGTAACAAAATTGGCCTTTCTAGCACTCTGGATCTATTCCGGAAGAGAACGCAGGACAAAATTGAAAAATACTTCGAAAATTGCAACAGATGCAAGAAGCAATGTCCAAATATCCTTTTGCAAATCTTCATTTCCTATTACATGGTAAACGATATTGCCGACAAACGAAATATTTTTCGAAGAATTTCGAAAATTCGTGAAAAAAAATCGGCTAATCTCTGAATCTTAAAATTTTTGCTATTTTCACGAATTGTGTCTAGTTGAGTAATATTCCGCTGAAATCATTGCGGCAGTTGATGAGTGCTGCTAATTCTTATGAGAATGGCGAAGCACCATAAATCGTGTGTGTGAATAGTCCAAAAATGAACGCAGAAACGTAAATATCTCACTGCATACAATATCATCATGATTTATTCGATACTCAAAACTGAATTGACAGACTTAGGGAGGATTCGTTTTCCAAAGAAAAAAAAAATTATGAACTGAAGTGAACACGAAGCTTCAAAAACTTTTTGAAATTACGAAACATCGTTTGAAGAACAAAAATGATTTGGTGAAGAAACAAAAAGAAATATTTGGAGAAGTGCAAGCGCATTCTGAGTCATGGAGTGATAGAGGGTTTTCAGAAAAGAAAATTTTTACAGCAATTTTTCTCAGAAAAACAACGGAGTGAAACATTTATCTGAGTCAATCAATAGCATGTTGACGATGCAAACAGAATGTAGTCAACTCCTTCCATTCAATGGATCTCCTTGTTGAAAATGGCCTTTATTCTTCTCACAATATCACTTATCGGATAAAGCTTGTTGCTTCTCACTAGAGATAATATAATCAGATTGATTTGCTTGATTGGTGAAGCAAAAAATTCCGTAGAAATGGTACTGATTGCAGCTCAAGAACCCAGTAAAATTATTGACATACTTCAAAACAAGTACGGAATGCTCGAGCTGGTACTGGACAAGTTATTCGACAAAGCACGTCAACTTACAGCCATTGGATGAATGCAATCTCTTCTGAATTCCGGTAGCATTGTCAGAAATATAGCAGCCGTTATACATGGTGATACAACAAACTTCATCGATCATCAAAACATGCTAACTATTGAAAGATAAGTGCCATGTGAAGTGGAATGAATAGAAAAATCGAATTAAACGGTTTTCTTCACATAAAGGATTCAATATAAAATTGAACCAGAAAATGGTAGATCTCAGGTGAAAAACAACTACTTTCCTGGCAAATACCACGCAGAACATTGAATGATATTCACCTGAAAATCCATGCATACTTCCATATAATATCAATGGACATTGACTACTCCGTACTGATGAGGGCCAAGAAGCCTGAAACCGGTATGCGGATTGTTAGGTGAACACGACATAAATTAAACATAATCGAGCTTATCAGAAAGAAACATTTGCATTCAATGTCCATTGATATTATATGGAAGTATGCATGGATTTTCAGGTGAATATCATTCAATGTTCTGCGTGGTATTTGCCAGGAAAGTAGTTGTTTTTCACCTGAGATCTACCATTTTCTGGTTCAATTTTATATTGAATCCTTTATGTGAAGAAAACCGTTTAATTCGATTTTTCTATGCTAACTATTGTTGTCAATAAACTTCCACCGCATGTGCTATCACAATGGAAAAGCTATCTGATAGAAAAAAGGATTGGCCATCACTCCAAGATTCTCCAACAAGAGTACAACAAATTCCAGATATTGTTTCTAGAATAACTTTTGTTTCAAGTAATGGCAAAGAAGAGAATCCTTCAGTCAAAGAAGCCATAGAGATGGGAAGTTATACAAATCCCTGAACAATGTCATAACAATGAAAAATACAGGAGTCGTCCATGAAAAACACCGTTGCGTTTCTTTTCGAAAGAGGAAGACAGGGCATTTTCGATTACGAGTAGCTCCATCAGTTTTTCTATGGTTAAACTTCCATGGAGTGAATACTACGTGGGAGTTCCCGAATCGCCAAAAATGACCACTCAAAGGTTATTGTGTTTGGGGAGGCGCCCGAAAAAATATTTAGATTTTACCAGAGCATATGCTTTGGAAAAATACTCCCCAAGAAAAACTAGGCTATTCCGGTTGGTTACAAGTCAAGACTTGGAAAGAGGTAAGCTTATCATTTTTCGTTTCTGACGCAGCCGCTAAAAATGACGGATTCTCGTTGAACAACTATCAACTTATAGTTTAAGAACAAAAATTAAAAATGATGAGGAAAATTAGTACATAGGCCCCAAAATTTCTCTCAACCTGTTTTCTTGACGTACTTTTCCCATGAAATAGCTCAAATTTGCCGAACAAGAATATTATTCTTGAATTTGACCTGTTATGAATTGAAAGTTAAAATAAAGTTAGAAATGTTTTCAAGTAATATTTGAAAAACGAGTTTGGACATGATTCTACTTGATGAGAGTATTTATATTTCTTTGTCATTTATATTCACCATTCGTTTCGACTACTCGTAATTCATTAATAATTAATTAAAAATTTAAATAATACAAAGACAAATTGCAAAAACTGCATAAAATCATTAAAAATAAAAATAAAACTACTTCTGCACCTTTTGGCGATATAATCATTTTTCAAATACTTAGGCATCATTTTGCCTTCTGGCAATTTCTGTACAGCTTGTTTCAGCCAAAAATAATATAAAAAGGAAATTACCAGAACCGCACCTTGACATTGGAATTTAAACATTTTTTTCACAACTTTACCGACTTCCGCCAACGTTAAATCCCCGACCTAGAATTCTGGCAATAATTTTACGTGATTTCTACAGTTGAAAACTATAACTACACAAGTAGTAATTTTTATCAAAAATTAACGCGTTTGATCAAAATTCAATTCGAATTCAAAATATATTTATTATCTATTCAGTACGGTACATCTCGTAATTTATTATTTATGATACATTTCATCCTGTATTTGGAAAATAAAATGGGAAACGCCCCGTTCGCTCCCGTGAAGAGGCAGTATGAGGTCGCCTCGCCCTAGGTAAAAATGAATTATTTCAAGCCAAATGAAGCATTCCTCGTATTCGCTTATGAGAAAGCTCTGTAATTTGATCATGATCGATTGAATGAAATTTACGCATAATACTATCGTTCGACAAATATGAGCTATTTCCTGTTATGTCAAAAACAGGTTCAGAGAAATTGTCAGCATCCTTTGGCCACTACGGAGCAAGTCATGCTCTGTGAAAATGCTTTTCTTGTGTTTTCAGGAGTTGGAAGGGTGAATGTTCTGAGGTATTATGCTTTGGTGACGTATATAAGTTTTGTGGTTCATTTGAGTGTAATAGAAAATTGAAAAAAAAATACATTTTTGCATGACCCAACCCAAGATCGGAGCCGGGACCTTGTAGTTTGGAAGCCAGAGCTAATCGACGTGAGCTACTAGGCTAACTTGAATTATTGAAGCGTTTGAAGTTATCTGAGCGCTGAGCGGCGCTCTTGGAGAATGTCTCTGCCTCCGCTTACCACCCCGGGACTCACTTCTGGCTGCAGTGCTACACGCTTGTAGGGAAGGTTTCTATGTGAACATTTTCCTTGTATCTTATAATTTTCCATTTTTGTAGCCAGCTCTCCGTCTATTACATCTCCTCACATTGTTGCTCCTCTGAATGAAATTTGCTAAAAAGTATGAAAATTCATTCAGTAGAGTGAATATCGCTGGAAGAGATACATATTCTCGGTATTCTTTTTTTGAGGAATATGGACATAAACCAGTCACAAAACTTTTGAGCCATGACTTTTTGTTAACGTCATCTTCTTTCATCCCGCAATACCTATGTCAAAAATTCCAATGCGATACGGTTCAGGACGATCAACCAAAGAGCAGCAGGAGCAATCATTCATTGTCATTATGTGGATAATTATCTTGACAGCTTTAATGATTGGGACGAAGCTATTCAGTTGATCAATAATGTCATCAAAATACATTCTAACGAAAGATTTGAAATCAGAAACTCCATATCAAATTTCGTGAGAGTTCTCGAGAGCATTCCGTAATATATTATATCTTCTAGCCAGGTCAATACTGGAGTTGATGGAATGACAAATCATAAAATATTTTCAGGGATGCTATGGAAACCGGCAACATATTGCTCCAGTTATGAGGTGAAATCTACAAAGTTTCAAAAGAAATAATCGAGGAAACGAAAATACTCACCAAACGATATTTCATTTGAACTGACAAGTCTATGTTTGATCCACTAGGATTATTTCAACCAATGATGTTACAAACATGTGGAGAGCTGGTCTCGGAAGGGATGATAGTATCCCGAACTATATGTACAAGAAATGGTTGGTGTAACTCAAAGAGTAAGAGGAGGTTATTCGTATCGTAGTCCAAATACTTTTATTTTCGAGAAATTCATGGAACCTAATTTAATGGTGATGCACATCTTCTGATGCCAGTGAAGATGTTTATACAACGGAAATGTCTCTATGATTCGTCTATTCTGGAAGAATTCAAGTGAGATTAGTTGTTTCAAAAGACCCAGTCACCCCACTGAAAGTTTTTACCATCTCAAACTAGAATTATTTGCAGCACTATTAGGCGTTAGGCTTTCTCAAGAACTATTTTTTTTAGTCCGATTCCAAGACAGCCTTCATTTGCTTCGGAACTATCAGAAATTTAAAAATTTTGTAGCAGTAAGGGTGGGAGAAATCTTGGAGCTCACAGTAGTGAAACAGTGGCGACAGGTACCCGGTTTGAAAAATGTTACAGATGATTGTACCATTGATCCATCGAATGAAAAGTTGAATTCCATTTGCAGATAGTTCAATGTCTCGAAAGTTTGTCAAAAATAGTGAAAGCAAATGTTTCGAGTCCCCCGACATGAACTTAGGATACTGGAATAAAGAGGTGAGTGCTGAGAAAAAGTGTTGCTCCAGAGCTGTTCCAAATATAAAAGATCATTTCAGTTGAATGAAAATCAACAGAATTATGGCAATATTACGAATATCCCTGATTATTTTGGGAAGATCTAGGGAATCTGCAGATCTAGAATGGAGTTGAAAATTATGATGTTGATTCGATGTTTTTTTATTGGTTTTGAATTTCAGAAAAAAACTAATAAGACCTGCAGGTTTCATAATCCATCAATCATTTTTTATTGTGAAAGATAACTCAGAATAGAAAAAATATTGAAAATCTCGTATCAAATCTAGAGTGAATAGGGCAAATCAGAGAATGTCCGTACCTACTGTAGACGGCAGAAGGTAAGACAAATTCAACAAAAAATGGGTTTGTACCAGAAGAGATGCTTTTTCAGTATGGGAAACAAATTTTCGCACTGGTGATAGATTTTTTTGTTCTTTTCGCTATCAAGTTGGTGATACGAATGGAAAAAAGATATGGTGTACTATACACGTATTTAACTGTGAATGGAGTTCACTCATAACCGACTTCTATATCATGGCTCTTCGGAGATTTCCAATTAGAAGGGGTGGTGTTAAAATCATATGGTCAGATAATGGCACGAATCTGAGAGGTGCAAAACCTGAGGTATTGGAAGCCCTCGACAAACTGTTAATGGATCCATTCATCGATAAAATAGTAAATCATAGTATTTCGAAGGAATTTGATTGCCTATTTTTCCATTCATGGGAGGAAGTTGGGGAATATTGATAGTATTCAATGAGGTTCAGTACAAAGTCAACAGTCTTCCTCTTACTACAGTATCTGATAATCCAAATGATACAAGGATCACCCCCTATGATATTTTCATCGGTAAATCAGCAAACATAATTACATCAAGATATTCCTCTGTAGACAGTATCCTACTCAAAAAGCAATGGAGGATATTGCAATATTATATTGGTTGAGCGAATATCTACGAACCTTCATTAGGCGATTCGAACCGGATTAATCAAGAAGTTGTTATTGACGAACGATAGGTAACAAGGGCAGTTGAATATTGGGTGTGATCAAATAAGTTCATACAGGACCCTATAATACCGTGAGAGTAGTCGACCAATGAAATTTCAAGGAATTCATAAGAGACAAGCTCGAAAAATTCGTCGTTTTACTATTTATATTGACGATGATGGTGTCAATACTAATAGAAAGGATGCCGATGAATATAAAGTTCTTGTATTTTGGAGTTGGTCATATAACGTTTCTTGAAGGTGTCAAATATACGTCCCAATATTTTTGTTTCTTCGAATGAAGCCATATCCATGCTGCTTACTTTTCTGCTCTTCACTCATAGATCTCGAGTGGGGATTTTATCTTTTCAGATTGAAGAATTAATAGTTGCTTTGTTTTCTGGGAAAGGACTAACGTACTTCAAAACAATACAAATTCAAAGTTATGTAAATACGAACGTACATGGTTCGCAACAGGTTAAACTTGAATTTGCTCCCCATGTCATTGCCGTGTATTTCAAACAATGAGTTATAAAAAAACTGATGTCTAAATACATTATGTTTGAGAATGCATGAAGATAAAATAATGTGGAAAGGGTACCAACTTCACGAAAAAAAAAACAACAAATCTTCAAATTCCTCAATGTGGTGAAGGATGGAAAGTGTTCCATCCATATCGATGATGCAGACCAATCCGATTGTCCAAACCCAACAATGTTCGCCTAAATCTCCCCAAAAATTAACGAGAAGTGTTATGAATAAGATTCCGGCTATGAGATTATCAGCTCAAATGATTAGATTCAATTTCTTCACAACTGGAGTCGAAACCCCGCTGCTATTAGATCTGAGTGTCTGCAACACGTCCGTCCGGAAAGTGAACCACTAGAAGTCAATAAAAACAATGTAATTAGGGCAGTACAATTTTTCAAAACGAGTTCTGCTAGTGGAATAGACTCGCTCAGGCCATCGCATATCCAAGATATACTCAGTGAGAGTTCAGGTTGTGTGAGCGAACACCTATTGAATTCATTGACAGCATTATGCAACTCCATGCTGGCAGGCAGAGTGAATCCTGAAATTTGTACAGTTTTATATGGAGCCTCACTTCTTGCATTGGAAAAAAAAGACGGTAGAATTCGACCCATAGCAGTTGGAATGTTCAAATATAAAAATAAAGCTAGGAGAAGTATTCCGTCCATCTCAGTTTGGTTTTGGAGCCCCAGGAAGGTGTGAAACTGTTGCCCATGATGCACGACAGTATATTGAACAACACGCAAACCCGAAATCAAAAGTCTTTCTCAATGCATTCAATATAGTTGATAGAAATTTCTTGTTGAGGAAGGTAAATAATTTAATACCAAATATTTTTTCATTCTCAAATTGAGGTTATTATTTTCGCTCTTTTTTGAATTTTGGCGAAAAACATCATCATGTCAGAGAGGCGAATCCAACAAGGAGACCCATGTTATAAGATTCAAGTTAATTGTTGTAATAGAATGCCCAGACTATCCAGTTAAGAGCGGTGTGGAGTTCTTTGGACCGCCTTGCTAGTTTCAAATTTTTTATGTTTCAAGCAAAGTTTTAGAAATTGTGAATTTGAATGGACGCCAGAATTTTTATTCAAACTAGGACAAAAATCCAAATTCCCTATCCAATAATGATTGCAAATCAAATAACTTTCTTTCTGTGAATACCTACAGCAATAAAACAAATACCAACTTATAACAATCTATTTACAAATTTTTACATCTTCCAATTCTTTAACATTGAATAAATTTAAATTCCAACGCAAGAAAACTAATAAAAATTTTTGTCTGCTGAACCTGTCGGTTTATCGATGTCGATGTACTTCGATTGTATTTTTGTGTAGCACTTAGCTAGACTTTACGAAGTTGTTTGGCTCGCAATCAGGGGGTACTTATAGCTGCTGGGCGACCGATCAGGTAGACACAAGCATCTGCTTCTGGTCCATCGAGTGTATTCTCAGCGATTTAACATGAAAAACAATATTGTTTGTGTCAGAATTTGATATACAAGAATTCTACTTCTTGAAACTTGGAATATTTTCAATGCACTCCTCAACTCATTGTTGTTACAATTGAGTGTAATCTCATCAAGAGATTATTACTTAAAATTAATTGAGTATACAAATGAGTAAAAATTAAAATTTTAATTTTTAAAAAATCTTTTATGAATGTGTTTTTTTCTGATCCTGAGCAACCAAGATTATACGTTATCAAGAATTAAAAATCAGAATTTGGCAAAATAAAGTTTGTTGAATATGATATACGAAAATGACTTCAATTTCAGCGATATACGAAAATGACTTCAATTTCAGCGATATTCAAGAAAGTATATGAGAATCAATGTTTGACCAGCCGTCAAATACTTCTTCAAAAAGGTTTCTATAAATTCAAAGAAAATTCCAAGTACCAAATTATACATGAAATATATATATATATATATATATATATATATATATATATATATATATATATATCACTTCAACTACATCAAAATCACAGCTCGGTGATTATTATCACCAAATATGGAACCATACCAAAGATATATAAAAACTCATAGAAAATATATACATGTGGGATTCCTAATCCTGACAGGATTCTTCAAAAATATATAGTGAACGACACTGCTATTTTCAGTCAGATTGACCTGAATAAATCTAATCACTGTTTTCTTAAACAAAATATGTAGATAACTTCAGATATTTCCTTTGTGAAAAATTATCTGACGTTCTCTTTGAAATTTATTGAATGTGACATATTTGAAATATAATTGGTCCAAACATAATTTCCAATACGTACCTCCTTGAGATCACTCACAACTCACTGATTCGGAATATATTCGCGGAGAAAGGAAAATGCTTTTTTTAATAAATTATTTCAACATGGCATTCTACTCTGCCAATTGATGGCCGACGAGCTTCAGAAAACAATACATCTCAATTGCCGAAAGATCAGAAAAAGGGCCAATAATGCCATGTACCTCGCCCTAAATATCATCGTACTTTCAGATCCCCTTGCTCTTCTTCTTAGCCGTAATGATTGTTTCACCGCCCACGGCTAGATGTCGCTAAGATTTTCTATAGGGATTGAAGTAAAATAAATCTCCGAGCACATAAATAAGAAATTTAACAGATATATCGTTACACCCATCAGGTCCAGCCCTTTTCTGTTTAGCAATCGATGAGTTGACCAAGACGATCAAGAGCGAGTTCAACAGTTGGTATCTAGATGATGGTTCCAATGGAGGAGAGAAACATTTTATTCTGGAAGATTTGAAATATATCATTTTAAATTTGAGCTAAATTGGTATGGAATTGAATACCAATAAATGTGTTTTTTTTCTTGATGTCCCAAATCAAAGAGTTTTGTATATTTCGTTCCTGGTTTGAAATTATTAGTAGAATATGATTTTGTACTTTTTGACGCACCTATTACAATCGAGGCTCTGTGTCGAAGATAAAATAGAGTTGTTTACCCCAATATCTTCACGGATCAAAGAAATTCCAACTCATACTGCTTTTTTCTTATTGCAAAACTATTTGGCACTACCAAAAGTTATGTACATACTCAGATGTTTTTCGACATGGCATGATAACGTGGTGTTACAGAAATTTGATGAACTTATACAATGTGCCCAAGAATCGATAACCAATGATCATTTTTGCAACCAGAATTGTCTTCAAGCTACACTTCCCAGGAACTTGGGGGATTGGGTATTCGTTTGTCATCAGCAATCACTTCACCTGCTTCTTTATCTTCATTTTTCAAGTAAACTCAATACACCCATCAGATTTTCTTGGATTGATTCAATTCAAACAGCTGTGTCTACATCTCAGAAGGCTCGTCCCAATGCAGTGTCTTCAGAGGAATCAGGTGCGTGGCTCAATGCAATACCATTTTCTACTTTGGGTAATTTTTTTGTTGATAAAACATTCAGAATTTCTGTTGGACTTTGACTGGGTTCTTTTTCAAAAATATATTATTATTAGTTTATAAAATAAATAAATCTGTAGAATCACATTTTTTATCAATGAAAAGAAGGAAAAATTATTTGTCCATCATATATGCAAATGTGGTGCTGAAGTAGATGAATTTGGGGATCATGTATATTCAGCTCTGGTCGTAGATCTCGCCATGTTTCTGTTAATTATTTGATAAGGATGGCTTTAATAACGGCAAAAATTACAGCTATCTTAGAGCTCCCAGGTGTCAGTCGAGATGATGGAAAACGACGGGTTGAAATATCATTGACTCCTTGGAAATTTGGTGAAACACTAAAATGGGATTCCACTCGCATAGACACTATGGCCATATCATATTTGGACTCAACCTCTATTCGGCAAGGTGCAGCTGCATAAAATGGAAAGAAAGTTGATTCCGAAAAATATCAAAACCTAAGAAATATCTTCCTTTTCTACCCTGTAGCTATTGAAACATACGGAGTCTTTGAATCCAAGGCAACGGAATTCATTAAAGAGATTGGTAGAAATATTCTTCAAGTGACCAATGACAGGCCTTCCACCAGTTTTCTTCTTCAACGAATCAGTATCAAAGAGGAAATAGAGCTTCGGTGTTGAAAACCATCCATGTCCGAAGTCAATTCGATGAATGTTTCAACAATCCCCATTCTGAAAAACATATATCTCAATCAAACTCGATATCAAATAGTCAAAGAACGTGTTTCCGATCAAGTGATAATTACATAAGACATTCTTCAGTTGAAGACATTTTCAGCATCAAGTATGTTAGATGTAAGATGTCTCAAAACCCTGGTGAATGAACTGATTCGATATTGTTTAGATTTTTGAGGGGACACCACCTGTTACTTCAACAGAGCTTCTCTCTCTGTGGTAGATGGCGCCGTCCAAAAATGTTTGTCTATATTCTCGCTTCCTAATTTCTGACATCTGGAGCATCTCATATGAAATTATTTTCAGTGTTTTGTCGGTATCTATGCGTTTTCCATCTCTTTGATATAGCTTATTCCTGAGTTTGTTCTTCAAACAATCACTCGTTAATCAGTTCATTAGTGCGTGAGGAATTGTTTATTTTGAGGTAGTGTAGTGTGTAAGGATACTTTTTGTAGAATGGGCCACATTTGTATTTTGTGTGGACTAAAGCCGCAGATTTTTCGCGAATTTTCGCCTGTATTCAATACCAAAAGCAAGTACAAATCTTGACGAATTGACTAATAATGATATTTCCATAGTTCATTATATTGTATGCCTTGAATTTTTTGTCTTCTGCAATTTAATGACAATTTCATTTCCAATTCACCGTCTGTCAAAATGAAGTTAACCTCAAATTTAAATCGTACAAAATACGAAAAACAACACGACAGTGCTTTCTTTGTACAATGTTCGAGGGCTTCGAATTCTAGCTTTGCTATTGGTGAAGTTTGACAGATGTCTCTTTTCAACCAATAGCAAAGCTAGAATTAGAACCCGCGCACAGTTCGCCTCAAAAGGAAATCCGAGGAAATAAATATACCCTACTACTGAATTGAAACTAAATCGAAATTGGCACCATCTGACACGCCAGTAATCTCTATTATCAAGTAGGCCAAGTGTCGCCAAGTCGATCCCAAACTTCTACAGGTATAAGTGCAAGCACCAGGGTTTTTATACATCTTAGTTAGATGCCAATCCCAAAATGTTGAAATGGATATCAAGGATAGTTATATCGGCAAAACTTTGAAGAAAAATGTTTTGTCGTCCACTTCCCGAAAAATAACACGATCTGCATATCTCAATCCACCTCATTATCAGTCCACTAAACTTCAAATTATAATAATCCATTTGAAGAGGATCTTGCGGACGAATAGACTCGGAGAAGAACTAAATGTCATCATCGTTTTGGTATCTGTTCCATGCATTACAGAAGTTCCGCCACTGTGGGACCGCTACTGTCGAGAGCCAACGTGGATAGACAGAAGTGATATGAAGGCATGTAACTAAGATGTCTAAAAACCATGATGTATTCACTTATACCTGTAAAATATTGAGACAAACTGGGGGACACCAGCCCACTTGATAAAGGGAGTTATCCAGAGTTTCAGATGGCGCCGACGTTGTTTCTTGTCATAATTTAGTAAACTGCAATTACAGACAGGGTGTTTTTGTGATTTGTGTCTATGAAACGTTCTGTGATAGTGCTTTTGTCGCCTTTAAGGTAATGGCAATTTGTTGTGAAATAGTTTGAGGTTGATCGATCGATGTAACATATTTTGGAACAAACTATTCCATGTTCTTATGTCAGTGTTATATAGAATTTTCGAGAGGTGTTCCGATTTAATTCTAATGATGAACCGTACCAATTTATTTTGTATGGTTAATTTCCTATTGATACGGCTCCACCGAGTTGATACTTATGTTTTTCTGTCCCTGTTTGCTCATGATGAAAATCTTATGATAGAGCGGATAATGATTTTATGAAGTGCTCTAAATTACATACAATTACTTAATTTAGCTTTCAAACCAATAAAAGTACGGGAGATGCAATCTCTTTTGCTTTCTGAAAAATCTATATTCTAGTCTGAAGAAAGTGTTTTGCGACATATCTAAAGCTTTTGACTGTTACGTGAGCTTCATAGGACGAAGCTTCAATTGGTTCGAACCCTCTCTGAGTGGAAGAACCTCTCAGCTTTTGGACGAATTGAGAGGTGTTCACTATTTTGGCAGACAACACGCAAGGAATTACCGTCATATAGCGGAGTAAAAATAGGTTAAAATCATGGATTATTTTGGAATCCAGGAGGACTCTATGGATTTTCCTGAAACCTTCTGATATCACTTGGAAATTGCTTGCAGAAAAAAGTTATAAACTTATATTCGTGCGCTGCTTGTTTATTAATTGTTTAAACAATGAAAAACAATGTTACCCAAATTGATGCTTTATGAGTTTTTGAGGGTAGTTGAACCAGAACATGACATTGAAAAAACGATAGCGTGGCCAGTCGTAAAGATAGATTCCATGAATATAATTTAGGGCTACCTTTTTTTCATTTATGTGTACATCTCGGAGAAAAAAAATTCTGGTTAAAGTTGTGTAGCTAATGAAGCTTTATCAAACGACTTTAAGTTTGCCGATTTTGGTTATGGAAATGAAATATTGCGAATTTTTTTAAATATGTCAAGAGCTGCCATTTTGAGACTTTGGACCGTTTTAAAAATTAGCCGAGGTATTCATAAGGAGTATTTTTGTTTCATTCGGTTGAAAAATGTGGCCTCCACCCAACAAATTGCGTTATATACCATATACAAGTTTCAATATTACATTTTAAACTAGAGTTTTTGAAGTAAGGCACCAAAATTCAACTTTGTAATATTTTTGAATTATTCAATATTTTGAGCTCCATATTTTTCGAAATAAAATTACTTTTTTTTTAATTGGCTTTTTTTATTTGTTATTTTGAGAGTAATCTGTGGAAATTTCAGATATTGATCTTGAAAATAAAAATGAAATAAGATTTTAGACAGAATTCTGCATATTCATACATATTTTTTCACTATTAAAAACATGACTTTTGTTTGTTTTTGACGAAATTCCATTGTTAATTCAATTTTTTCAATAAAACCAATCGAACCTTGAAGTTCAAAAAGTACTATCGAGAAATCCTGATTTTGAACTAGAGTTTTTGGTTTTTGCAGCATGTCCGAAAAATTAGTTCATTAATTTTTTGAAATTAATCAATATTTTGACGACTATGTTTTTTGAAATAAAATTTTATGATTGTTTTTGATTTGCACACCTCCTCAAGTGTCATTTTGGGACTGAACTGTACAAATTTCAGATGTTTATCTTGAAAATATAAGGAATGGCAGATCTTTAATTGATTTTACAGAAAATTCTACTTTGACGTAACTTCATATATGTACTATTCCTATTGATTTTTTTTCACATTTGAAAACAGGACATCTGATTAGCTACTTTTTCCTTCTTTCATTTAAATTTTTGTAAGCTTAATTTTATCAATTAGATCAAAAGTTTTTACAAATTAAGTGAAGCGTGCTGGTGGCTACGTGCTTCTCAAGAGATGCACTTCAGTGTCGCTACTTCGAATTTTCGTACGTTGAAAAAAAATCTGCACCTTACAGTATTTATTTAAAAAAATGATTTACATACCTTTCATATGAAATCTTCCATTCTTTCGAATGGCTGTATCAGTTTTTTTTATTCATATATTTTTCAAGATATTCAATGAACAATGTAATTTTACAACTTATTTGTCAAATAATAAATCAAGAACACACTTTACGGTTGTTAACTTTCTATATGTTGTTCCTTACATCATCAATAATGTACAGTGAAAAGTTCCCACAGTCCCCTAACTTTCTGACGCCAAAATCTAATATTACTTCACTACAAAATTTTATAAATTAATTTGAATCTCCTCTAAACTACCTTTTTCCCATTGTTATAATTTTTTTCAACTTGTAATTGTGATGTATCTAGTAACTAGTGAGCCAAATACATTTATTATTACTTTTATTTTAATTTTTTATATTATATATATTTTGTATAAAAAATTTCCCATGAGATGACAATCTTCTAACTGAAAGTATTGGAAAATTCTAAATATAGTGGATATTTTCTTCCAAAGAGCCATGGGACCCTCTGTGACGGTTCGGAATTCACTAGCCAAAATCAAGATTTCTTCATAGAATGAAAAGGCGTGTACTTACTTGTGAAATTCATATGTTCATTGAAAAGTGATAATTATCCTAATCATAGTCATAGTCATCAGCCTTATCGATCTTGGGAGTGGACCTTGTTCTTCAGAACAACTGCTTGGTGTAGATCGCCCTCCCCCGATTATCTCATGCGGGTGTACTTACTGAAGAATAAAAGAGAAGCTGGTGTTTTCTCCCCTCCCCTTTGTTAGTAGGGCTCACTTTTTCCGGAGAAGTCATGCTAAGATAGCTGGAAGCAGACTAGACTCGTAGACCAGGATTCATCGATTTCCCAACTTCATCAACAGATTTTATGATATCTACAATGAACTCTCTGATTTTGTTCATATCAGAAGGTTGTTAGAGAGGTAATAGTCCAGCAGAGGTGGGCAGTGAATGGCTTGGTAATAGTTTGTATTGGAAAGTTTTATGGAACAATGTCATCGGGGACATTTTCCAATCCCCTCAATTTTCAAGATAATTCATCATCTAGAGACATCAGTCCACTCTCCTACCTTTTCTCATTCCTTCGTGGGAGTTTCCATGATCCCAAGAAGGCGATTTGAGAAGAAATCACTTTGAGAAAATCGCCAAGTAGAATCTGATCTTTCACAGACAGATGTAAACATTGTAGTAGACAATGGAAGTTTCGAGGATTTCATCTCATTTTCGCGCCAACTGTTCTGAGCGGGATCTTGTTCGTAGAACTATAATCTTTGTGAACGATCAATTCACAATTTTTTGCATGAAGTAATGTTGACAGAAAAAAAATATTCCATAGGTTTGAAGTTCGACAATTTGCGTGACACAAACAACAAACATTCCTTAACCGCGCCATCTACTAATGAAGTTCCAAGCAGAATTTAACGTTTTTCATTTGTTGTCCCCCAAAAATTCTAAACAAAATCTAATCAGTGAATACACCAGGGTTTTTAGGCATCTTACATGTAACCAAGCATTATTGTTAATAATAGAGACTTCATATTTTTCTAATCAATGTCATTGTAGAAGGAAAATAAAAACGTTTTCTTGTGCATAAAATTCAATATTACAACAAACTACAATCCACAGCAACAGCACACAATTCTGTCGGTAAAGTGATAAATCAAATTTCACCCCGCAGAAGATTCAAGATTGGTCAATTCGAACCGGATCACAGGCGACAATCTGCAATCTCCGGCATCAAGTCGATCGTCAACAGCAGGACAAGCGAAAGGTTACAGTGAGCAGTGATTCCATACCCTTTTTTCTCTCTATATGCTATTCCATATCCTATATATTACTCTTCATTGCTATTTCGTAACAATCTAGCATTTCATTCATCTTATGAACTCATGCACATCTCATACCTAGCCATCTAAATGGCGGCAGAGAGGCTAAAAACGTTAAAAACTCGTAAAAGCTTTTTAAAGGGTTAAGAGACTCTATTTGCTAGTTTTTTAGATCAAATAAAGGACAATATGACAGCAAAGTCACCGAAATTACATTGAGAATCGGAAAACTTAACGAATGGTTTTCCAAATTCGAAGCGGTACCTACAGTATGAAATTGGGGAACTTGATAGTCAAAACACAGAAGAGCATGACGAAATCCAAAAACAATTCGAAGACAAACACTAAGCACTTCTTGTGAAAACAGATACGTTGTTTAAAAATTATAGTCTTCTCGCTACAAACACCGCTACCGATCCAAATATTTCAAACGGACAGCTTAGTTTGATAGGTAGCTATCCACAATTTAACGTTTAGTTGCCACAACTTTCTCTTCCGGAATTTGCTGGATCTTATGACAAATGGACGCAATTTTTTGACACATTCAAATCATTGATTGATGACAATACGTCACTTAGTAAAATTTAGAAATATTATTATTCGCAAGCTTGTCTGAAGGAAGAAGCTGCGCAAATCATTCAATCCTCAAGCTGCGTCCACATATAGTCAGTCGACGTCGATCGATGTCGATCGACATGGATCGGCGACGACCAATGAACACGAACAACACGTCTACACTATCGTAGTAGTGTAGACAGGTTGTGCTACGTCGATCAACTTTGATACAAACTAGGAATATTTTATAATCTTACCCAGTGTAGTTCCGTGTGTACTTCTGTAAGTGTGCAGCGTATTTTTAATATTATTCTGCGTACCGACGTATTTGTTTTTTCCACGAAATGAGTGACGAGGACGCTATGGTAGCTGCTGCTGCTGCTGCCATGATACTTGTCGAAGTTGCTGCAAGCCAACATCATCGGCGTCCCAGGAGATTTTGGATTCGTCCCAGTCTTATTCACGGGAGAAGTAAATACAATACAACCGAGTTCATGAAAGATCTACTCTTGGATGAAGTTGATGACTTGAAGTTAGAATATAGGTGTGATGCTGGTTTCAGAAATTTTTTCAGAATGAAAAGTAGTGAATTTGAAAATATACTAAGAATGATTGCACCAATCATTTCCAAACGAGACACGACATACAGAAAAGCCATTCCTGGGGATTCGTATACTTCATTAAGCTATATGTTCAAGATTTCAAAACAAATCATTTCCTCCATCATTCCCGATGCCATCTGCTCCGTACTTGGAGGTGAAGTAAAGATAAGAAGAATACTTCCTAATCAAACTCAATGTTAAATGGTAAAAACCTAATTAAATAAAAACACTCAATTAAGTGTTAAGTTTATTGACAGAAAATACATTATGTATGAGTACAAATCTCATGTAAATTTATAGTGATAGTAACTCGTCCATATCGTTCATTGGTTGTGACCGATCCAGTCCGGGTGACATAGAGGAATATTGTAATTGAACAGATGACTGCGAAGCAGAGTATGATGGAGACGAGAGTGATGTGCTTGTGGTGTCGTGTGTATTGTTGTTGTATGTGTAATACGGGAATTGAGGGCCAAAATGACCTGTAGGTGTATATGTATTTCTATAATTAGGATGTGCTGGGGTATTGTGCGAGTACATACCCATTTCTCCATCAAATAATGCTTGGTTTATAATATGTTGAACGGTAAACCTTGCTTGTGGTGAGTTGATTTTTCGTAGCTTTATAGCAACTTGCTCTCCAAAGAGTGAGTATTCGTCTTTTTCTGCCTTATTGGATTGAATAGACCACATTAGATTTATTGCTTCATTCATGACTGGCGTTGATGCTGCTAAATGGGATCCGTATTTACGTATGTTGGGCATCGGTTTCTTCGGAGATTGAAATTCTTCTTTAGCTTTCTTGTTTGACTTCGTATTCGTGGTCACGTCATCCTGTTTGTCCGGATTTCTCTCGTTATTTACCCCTTCAATTTCATTGACTTCTTTGTTTGCTTCCACTTCTTCAGTTTCATTGAATTCTTCATTTTCATGCACTGTTTCATTTGACTCCTGAAATTAGTAAGTAATAGTTATCACTTGTCTTTTATTTTCAGAAACCGAAAAATGAATTGGAATGGGAAATCGTTGCAAAAAAATTTAACGACTTATGGAACTATCCTAACTGTTTCGGAGCCATAGACGGAAAGCATATAAGTCTCCAAGCTCCTGTTCACGGAGGGACGGAATTTTTCAACTATAAATCATTCCATAGTATCGTGTTACTCGCTATTGTAGATGCTTCTTACAATTTCATATACGCCAACGTCGGCTGTCAAGGAAGAATTTCTGACGGTGGTGTGTTCAATAATACACCTTTCAAAGAACAACTGGATATGAACTCTTTACATCTTCCCACACCCAGACCTCTACCGGGGGTACCTATCCGATTCACTATGTATTTGTTGGAGACGAGGCATTTCAACTGTCAGTAAATTTGATGAAACCATTCTCTGGCTTACATGACAAAGGATCCAACGAGAGAGTTTTCAACTACAGATTATCTAGAGCTCGCCGAGTTGTAGAAAATGCCTTTGGCATTTTATCTTCCAGTTTTCGTGTACTGAGGAAACCAATGTTATTGAATCCAGATGTAGCAACTAAAGTGACTTTGACTACAATACATTTACACAACCATTTGAAAAAAGCTCCATCAAGATCTATCTACTGCCCAAATGAACTGTTCGATAGAGAATGTGCAGATGATGGAGAAGTAGTTCCGGGTTTGTGGAGGAACGATACATCACCTTCTCCACATTCTAACGGACCTAGAGTCCCTAGGAGAGGCACAATCGACGCGCAGAATATCAGAAATGAATTTTCCGATTATTTTTGTTCACCGCAAGGTGAATTTTATTTCCAATACAATGAGTAAATTACATATTCAAATCAAGAGGAGAAAAATGATGACTTAATATTTATATTATTATGAAAACCTTAAATTTAAATTATTGTTCGCAATATTACTGTTACACTTATTTTCTAAATTCCGCAAACCAATTAAATTACACGATATGCCAGGCTGATCAGTTTATTTAGTGATTTGTGTTTATTTATACTTAATTTAGGGTAAAATATTCATCAACACTCCGGTACGGGCTCCTGGACTATAACTCGGCATCAAAAAATAAAGCACGATTAGACCGGCCACAAATCCAAAACCCTTATCTAGTTCACTTGTGTGTGATATATAAAGAATCTGATAATTTCATTTGTTGTTCAAAAAATTGATAGGTGAATTCCGATGACATTTGTATTATGCCTATCTAACCTCTAATATCTCCGTATCCACCGTTGTTCTTGGCTTATTTTTGTCAGCTAGAAACATCATATCCTGGTTAGCAAACCATTTGCTTACATTCGTTTCTTCGCATCTTTTTTTCCACATCTCCTTTATCTATTGCCAAGGCCACCGCTATTTCCATCATCATATCATGTCTTTTGTTTTTGTTTCAATATTCCATTTGAGTGGGGTCCCACAGTATTGGGCGAACTCGATACATATCGATAAGTGTCAAGGTCTGTCATTGGCGGGGAAGCTCCTGAAGGAAAGGTTCCAAAATGAAAAAATGACCATAAAAACACATTTGAAAAATATATTTGAATCATGTAACGTGACGAAGGATTCACACACCTCGTTGGGGTTATTTGTGGACAATTTTCTGAAAAACTTTCGTTCATTGAAAAATTTAAGGGAACCGGTAGATCAATGGGATACAATTTTATTATACCTCTTAGTATCTAAACTGGATTTGAATTACAGACGTGAATGGGAAATCGATACGAAGAACAATTAATCACCGACAATAGACGACTTTGTGAAATTTTTGCAATCTGTTGAAATCTATTGATAACAAAGCAGGTCAAATACAAAACCAACAAGTCATTGCGTACAAGAAGTCACACGACAAATCATATTCACAAGTATTAGTTTCTACTGTAAAAAACTCAAATAAGTGTTAATTTTGCAAGGGTATCCATTTTATTTATCAATGTGATGAATTCAAAAAATTACCAACCACATCGCGTTTAAATGAAATCAAGGAGATGAAAATTTGCACTAACTGCTCGAGAAAAGATCATCTCTCTCATTTCTTGGCTGGTTCGTGTGAAATCTGTAACAAAAAACATAATACTTCATTACATATTGAAACTGTACAAAATCCAGACAGCAATACAGCTGTAAACGAAATAAATACAGTAGAAAACAATGCCAATTCAAGGGTAAATATCAGTACAAACGCGAATAGGAATTGTATCGAGAAGGATGTACAGGGTTGTTCAGAAATTGGGACATATAGTTCGAACACATTACATTCAAAAACGCAAGTAAGAAATAATAATTTCATCGTTTTATCAATCGCAATAATTAACGTTTATGACAATGGAATGAGACCTCACAAGTGTAGAGCCATCTTGGACAATGGCAGTCAATCGTCTTTGATTACACTCAAATTATGTGAGCACCTCAATCTTTCATTGTTAAGGTTGAATTTCCTATCACTCGAATAAATTCTGCATCATTCAACGTATCATATATGGCAAAGGCAAAATCAAATCAAATACTCCCAACTTCCAGACTAATATACAATGTCTAGTAATAGACAAAATAACTGATGATCTACCACAAATTCGTTTCGACGCTTCAGCTCTAGATATACCTAGTGGTATTGACTTGGCAGATTCTGAGTTTAACGAGTCGGCGGTAGTTGACATGCTATTAGGTGCCGAAGTATTTTTTGATCTTCTATCAATAGGACAGATATGCTCAGGAAGGGGCAAGCCAACGCTTCAAAATTCTAAATTTGGTTGGTTAGTGTCCGGAAGCGTAAAAAACATATCGAATCAACAACAAAGAGTTTCTTGTAACTTAACGCGATCAGACATTTTGCATAAACAGTTAGAAGCTTTTTGGTTGATCGAGGAAGTCGATAAAAAATATGTGGGATATTCTAAAGAAGAGTTAGTATGTGAACGACATTTTGTATCAAATTTTAAACGAGACGACAATGTAAGATTTATTGTTAGATTACCGACACAAGAAAAAAGAACATTATTACAAGACAATACTGAGCGAAGTATTCGAAGATTTTACGCTTTGGAATCAAAAATGTCACGGGACTCAGAACTCAAAGTTCAATACACTACCTTCATGAATGAATATTTGCAACTCGGACATATGACTCACAAATAACGAAAACTTGTTATTTCATTCACCACATCACAGCGTGAGAAAGGATACATCAATAACTACCAAGTTACGCGTTGAATTTGACGCTTCCGCGAAATCAGAGTCAAATTATTCATTGAATGATATATTATTAACCGGTCCAAGTATACAGGAAGACATTGTATCAATTTGCTGAGATTTATACACAAATTCTCGTAGATGAGAACGATCGCGATATGCAACGAATAGTCTGGCGTTCAGAACCGACTCAACAGCTCATGCACTATAAATTGAATACGGTTACTCACGGGACCACGTGTGCGTCAATCCTTGCGACTAGATGTCTCAAACAATTAGCAATCGAACATTATGAAAAATATCCGAAGGCAAGTCGATCCATAGAATGCGATTTTCGTATGGATGGCTCAGCGGAGCAGAAAACGTTGAACCGGCGAAACATCTAATCCTTACGGTAAATGAAATTTTATTAGAGGCGGGTCTACCTCTTAGAAAATGGGTGGCAAATAATCCAGATATTCTGAAAGAAATTTCCAAATGTGCTCATGATTCACAATATATAGTAAGTGAGCAAAATGCTAAAACATTTTTTATTTTTTTTGGAATTCGACAATGGATTATATCCAATACAAAACCTATCCTAAAATCCATGATATCGTTACGAGAAGAAATATATTATCAATCGTGTCACAGATATTCGACCCTTTGGGACGAACCTGTTGCAATTGAATTAGCTGATATGTGGCTACGATTTCACAATAATTTGAATTTTATCAGTGAAATTAATATCCCTCGACTCATCAAATTGAAATCTTGTAACGATATATCTGTTACATTTCTTATTGATATGCTCAGAGATTCATTCATTCACTTCAATCCCTATTGAAAATCTTAGCGACATCTAACCATGGGCAATGGAACAGTCACAGTTGAGAAGAATAAGAACTGTCGCAAGGGATCTGACAGCACGATTCAAACATGTCACGTTCAGATAATTTTTAACGAGAACGTCAGATAGTTGTCCACAAAGAAAAGCATTTCTGAAATCATTTAGTATTTTGTTCAAGTGAACAGTGATTAGATTTGTTCAGGTCAATCTGACGAACAATTGCAGTGCCCCTCACTGTATATTTTTAAGGAATTCTGTTAGAATTATGAATGCCACATGTGGTATATCGGATTGAATTGAAATGTCGGTGTTCAATCTTATCCGATTGGATTGCTTGCCCTGACAAGGCTCTATTGGGATTTGAGGAGGGTTTCACAAATATATGATATCACTTACGCTGTATTTGGTATGATATAGTTGGAGAAAAATATATATATTTTCCATGAGTTTTCAAATATCTTTGGTATGGCTCCAAAATTGGTGATAATAATCACCGAGCTGTGATTTTGATGTGGGTGAAGTGATCATATATATATATATATATATATATATATATATATATATATTTATATATATATATTTAATGTATAAATTTGGTCCTTGGAATTTGGAATATTCTTTGATTTTATAAAAACCTTTCTGAAGAAGTATTTGATGGCTGGTCAAACGTTGGTTCTCATATACTTTTTTTGAATATCATTGAAATTGAAGTCATTTTCGTATATCAAATTCTACAAACTTGATGCCAAATTCTGATTCTTTCTTTTTTTTTAATTCTTGGTAAAGTATAATCTTGGCTGCTCAGGATCACAATTAATTAGTTTTTCTTTATGTTTGAATCATAAAATAACTCTTCAATTTCAGTATTGAATATTACTGACAAATCTCAGCACAAGCTGATTTGATAATTTAATTTTAAGCAATAATCTCTTGATGAGATTACACTCATTTGTAACAACTAAACGTTGAGCAGTATATTGAGAAATTCCAAGTTTCAAGAAGTTGAATTCTTGTATAGCAAATTCTGACACACACAATATTGTTTTTCATGTAAAATTGCTGAGAATACATTCAATTGACAGGAAGCTGACGCTTGTATCCTGATCCATCTATACACCTGCTTGGTCGCCCAGCAGCTATGAGTACCTACCCCCTGATTGCGACCCAACCAACTACGTGAAGTCTAGCTACGTGCTACACAAAAATACAATCAGAGGTACATCGTCATCGATAAACCAACAGGTTCAGCAAACAAAAACAATATTCGTTTTCTTGCGTTGGAAACTAAATAAATCTTTCATTCAATATATGTTGATGATCTGGAAATGATGTAAATTTTGTAAATAGATTGTTATAAGTTGGTATTTGTTTTATTGTTGTAGTTACTTACAGAAGGGAAGTTATTCGATTTGCAATCATTATTGAATGGGGAATTTGAATTTTTGTCCTAGTTCAAATAAGAATTCTGGCGTCCCTTCAAATTCACAATTTCTGAAACTTTGCTTGAAACATAAAAAATTTGAAATTAGCAAGGCAGTCCAAAGAACTCCACACCGCTCTTCACTGAATAGTCTGGGCATTCTATTACAACAATTAACTTGTTTCATATTACATTGGCGCCCAAACGTCAGGTGACTACTTGAAATTGTTTTAAAAAAAAATAACTTTTGTTTTTTTTCCTTCTGTAAAAACACAGCAATAAACTTTGAACGTTGGTTTGGAAATTCATTGCTGAACTTGTAGAATTTTATCTTGGAATATTTTATCTGACTTTATCTTTCTGAACTGATATTGGCTTACTATAGGGTATTTTGATATATAGAGGGTGTTTTGATATTTTCATATTCGATATATTTTGACATTATTGGTGGTTGAGAGGATTTTTGGTATTAATTTTACTTGAAATATTTCTGAAAATTTTTGAACAATGAAAGTTAATCATCTGAGAGGTCTTGAACTTGATTATGAGCTCAAAGTAAGGAACGTTAATCCAACAGGTGACGTTGACAAACGTAGGAAATTACTATGAGGACTTTTAAGTCAAGAAAGTTCGAATAGAAGCTTTTCTGAGGGTTTTGTAAATTGTTATACATATGATGAAGATGTAGTTCAAATCAAAAAAATCTTTCCAAGATTTGAAAGTAAAAATTGACTCCTATAGTCATAATTTAAATGAATTTAAGTGACTCAATTCTAGACTCCATCATATTTCTGGTAGAATTCATAAATTAGTGACGGAAGATAACAATGAGGTGGAAGCCAAAAAGCTCCTACATATAGAAATGTTAGAGCTTGAGGGAGATTTGGCTGCTAAAATACCAGGAGCGTCATCTGCTCCTCCTACTGGTTCAAGTCAACGGCCACCTGATTTCAATTTTCCGAAACCCGTTTTTCCATATAAGTGGAATGTTCATTTCAGTGGTGATTTTCGTAAGGAATCATTGATATCTTTTCTAGAAAAAGTTGAAGCTTTCAGTTTTGCACGAAATGTATCAAAAGATGATTTATTTTTTTCTGCTGGTGATTTGTTCAAAGATCAAGCATGGACTTGGTATAACAATAATAGAAAAAGACTTGGAAAGTGGGACGAATTAGTTCAAAAGCTCAAGGATGATTTCTCGCCTTATCATTATGATGAAGATTTAAGAAGAGAAATCAACAACAGAACTCAAGGTTATTTCATTTCACATTTATCTTATTTCCAAATGGAATTACATTTTTTTTCTGATAGCTCTGAAAAGGCATACGGAACATGTGCTTATCAATTAACTAAAAATAATGACGATATATTGGTTCGTTTAATATGTGCAAAATCAAGGGTGGCACCGGTCAATGTAGTCTCCTCACCACGTTTGGAACTCTTTGCTGCTATACTTTCCGCGCAATTATCGAAAAAGGTTTCATCGTCATTAAAAACGAACATAAACAATATATATTTTTGGTCAGACTCTACTATCGTACTGTCTTGGTTGGAGTCAGATGCAAGTTAATTCAAAACAATTGTTTCAAACCGAATCGCACAAATTCAGAACTTAACACGAGATAACGAGTGGTTACACGTACCTTCCAAGCTCAATCCAGCCAATTTGATCTCCCGTGGAATTCTCCCACAACAACTTAATCAATCTTCCTTGTGGTGGGAGGGACCATCCTTCTCAACATTGGATCGCCAACAGTGGCCTCCTAAATTAATGCAATTTCGTGGTGAATTACCTGAAACAAAAACAGTAGTGTGGATCAATCTAAGCGAAAAAACACAAGAGAGTATCGTAACACTTTTTTCGTCTTTCGACAAGTTGAAACGTGTCACTGCATACTTACTACGTTTCATACACAATTGTAGAGTTGATGAAAAACAGAGATTTGGTGGCAATCTTACAAACGAAGAAAATGAAAATAGTATAGGAACGTTAGTTAAATAGTTCAGAACAAAGAATTTTCGTTAGAAATCGATCATCTTTCGAAATCAAGGTCAGTTCATAAACATAGTAAACTATATAATTTGAATCCTTTTCTAGGTGAGTTTGGTACCATCAGAGTGGGCGGTAGATTAACAAACTCAAATATGAGTTTCAACAGAAAACATCCAATGATCATTCTTAGTAGGCACTATTTCACGTCATTGGTAGTACGTTACGAGCACACACGAAATCTACACGCAGGTTGTCAAGTCGTTTCATCTAACATAAGAGATACATTTTGGCCACTGTGTGGTAGAAGTACAGTAAGGCGAAAAATAGAAAAATGTGTCACATGTTTCCGTGCTAAGCCTCGGTTCATAACGAGACTCATGAGAGACTTACCATCTCCAAGAGTGAACCCATCCAGACCATTTTCTGTATGTGGTATAGATTATGCTGGACCATACATCATAAGGGATAGCAAATTACGCAACAGGAAGTTAATAAAGGCATAGATTTGTTTATTTGTTTGTTTTGCCACGAAGGAAGCGCATTTGGAATTGGTTAGGGATTTAACTTCTGAAGGTTTTTTGAATGCACTCAAGCATTTTGTAGCAAGAAGGGGTACTAGTAGCGATATCTATTCTGACAACGGTTCCAATTTTGTAGGGGCTGAGCAGCATCTTCAGGAATGCATAGCAATTGTGAAACAATCGAAATCTCAAATTTACATCAATGATTTAAAAATCAAATGTCATTTTATACCACCACGATCCCCTCATTTTGGTGGACTATGGGAAAGTGCCTGTACGAGTAGCTGAGTTTCATCTTAAGCGTGTTTTTAACAATGTTAATTTGACTTATGAAGAGTTTTATGCCCTACTATCCCAAATCGAATCCATCCTCAATTCACGTTCGCTTTGTCCACTCACTGAAGACCCTGATGATACAGCCATTTTAACACCAGGACATTTTCTGATTGGAAGTTCTTTGGTGGCTCTACCGGAACCTGATTAACTAGCGATCCGAAGTACTTACACGTCTAGGTTTAAGCACTTACAATTGCTTGTACAACAGTTTTCGAAAAAAATGGCCTAGGAATTATTTGAATACACTTCAACAGCACACGAGATGAAGCGTTGGGAGCACACCTGGAGATCTGAAGAATCGATTAATAATAATGATTGAGGACAACGTTCCTCCGCAGCAGCGGAAACAGGGCAGGATTACCGAAGTGCATCCAGGAAAAGACAATCCAGTGCAAGTGGTGTCCGTGAAAACTGGTAACAGCATCTTTAAACGTGCTGTAACAAAAATATGCCTGTTACCAATGGACAAATAGCCCGTCTCGTACTCTCAAACATTATGAGTGTTTCTTTTTATTTATTTGAAAGTCCTCCTTTCAAGGAGGACTGTATGTTCGTATCTGTTCCATTCATAACAGAAGTTCCGCCACTGTGCGACCGCTACTGTCGAGAGCCAACGTGGATAGACAGAAGTGATACGAATGCATGTAACCAAGCCTTTTTGTTAATAATAAGGACTTCATATTTTTCTAATCAATGTCATTGTAGAAGGAAAATGAAAAACGTTCTCTTGTGCATAAAATTCAATATTACAACAAACTACAGTCCACAGCAATAGCACACAATTTTGTCGGTAAAGTGATAAATCGAATTCCACCCGCAGAAGATTCAACAAATCGATTTCTCCTTAGAAGGATTAGACATGACTAATTATGCAGAAGACAACTTGGCCCTGTGTGCTGTGTCTAATCATAGTTGAACGACGTATTCCGGACATTATACGGCCTATTATGAGTACCATTACGCAGGCATTCCGCACGAGCTATTGAAACATACGGAGTCTTTGACTCCCAGGCAACGGAATTCATTAGAGAGATTGGTAGAAAGATTTTTCAAGTGACCAATGACAGGCCTTCCACCAGTTTTCTCCTTCAACGCATCAGTATCAATGAGGAAATAGAGCTTCGGTGTTGGGAACCATCCCTGTCGAAAGTCAATTAGATGAATGTTTCAACAATCCCCATTCTAAAAAACATATATCTCAATTTAACTCGATATCAAATTGTCAAAAACGTGTTTCCGATCAAGTGATAATCACATAAGGATCACCTCTATCCTTAAAATCACTGGTTAATGGAGATGCATACGACCCCTCCCATGAGCAGCAGGGCAGGGAACCCAATAGTAATATTTATATTATTGCATCGTAAATTTTTTTTTTTCTAATACATTTGTACTGTTTTCATTTCCTTATCATATTGTATTGCAAACTTCGGAATGGACAGAAATAGATACGAACTGGAATCTCGATGTACAAATTATGGGGAAGTGGAGAGAGTACTTTGTGCAGGCCCCAAATTTAGCATTCCTGTCAATCCTGACCAAATACCAATTCCAACAATAATTAATGACCTTGAATACTACTTCTCCATTTATAGTATCACTGAAGAAATTAAAAATGAGTTGAAAGCTGAAACTACAAATATAATAATAATTTCCACAACAAAAGCAGAGAAAAAACAAGTTATGGTGAATTAAAAAATAATTTTGGGCAAACTAAAACATCCTCAGAAGCAACCAAAATATAGCCGTCATGAGTTCAGATAAGAGCAATGCGACGGTAGTAATGCACAAATGGGAGTATGTTTCGGGCATGCTACAAGATGCTGGGACCTACAAAATGTTAACAAAAGACCCTACGGGTAAATTTCAAACTGAATCTGATAACGCTATAAATGAACTCAGAACCAAGAATATCATCAAGACACTGTGCTTAGAGACTCAAAATAAATAATGCAGTGTACCCTAGTTGAACGGTCTTCGAAAAACCCATGAGCAGACATTTTGGAAAAATTAACAACCACATTTGAGTTTAATGTTGAAAACCCGTTTGAATTTGTGGAATTCTCGAAAAACGTAGTCCTGCCTGGAGGATACATTCTAATATCATTTGAATTTGTGGAATTTTCGAAAAACGTAGTCCTGCCTGAAGGATATATTCTCATATCATTGAATGTTGTTTCTCTCTTCAAAAAATTTACCTAAGAATCTAATAATGAATATAATAAAAATGTCCATTTAGGACATTTTATCCGCATACACCTCACTCGACTATGAATCATTTATTGGAATTATAGGGTATCTTTTCAATTCAAATTATTTTTCATTCAATGGCAGGTAATATCATCAACTTGAAGGCTCTGCAATTGGCAATCCTGCCACTCCAGTTCTACCCAACTTGATAATGAACGATTAAGTCACTAGCTGTCTTAGATCTCTCTCATTTGAAGTTGCGTTTTAAAAAGTATATGAAGATGACACCATTTTGGCTATCCCAACCAATGAAACCGATAACGTCTCAAACGTATTCGACAAGTATCACCCCAAACTCCAATTTACCCTAGAGGATGAAATTGACGCAAGAATACCGTTTCTAGATATCCTAATAACTAGACAACCCGATGGAAGTTTGAAAACTAACTGGTATTCCAAACCTACAAGTTCTGGTAGGCTGCTGAATTATTATTCAAATCATTCTCTGAAACAAAAAATCGGAACTACCAAGAATCTATCATTTGAGGCCCATCATCTAAGTAGTTAGAATTCCACAAGATAATGAACTTGAATAAAACAACTACTGAAAACAACAACTATAACAAATACCAATGAATGGAATCATTAATGAATACAACCACCCAGAAATTATTTCTAATGACACTTGCCCTAGATTTTATAGGTTTCCATATATAAAAGGTTTATCTTAAGAAATTCAGTGTTGTCTAGAACTCACAACCCCTCTCAAATAAAATTAGCCTTTTATCCAATCAACAAATCAAAGTGTATTGACGAAACTGAAAGACGTAACTCCAACCTTTGACTGCTCTAATCTGTTATAGATAAATTGTATCAACTGCGAAAAGTGTTATATTGGAATGACAAAACAACACCTGAAAACTCGCATACAACAACACAATTATGACTGTAAGGAAAAACACAGAGATAAACCCAACGAAACAGCGTTGACATTACATCACTTTACTGAAAGACACGAGTTTTATTTTGATGAAGCCCATATTGTTGATAGAAAATAATCTGTATAAAAAAAACATCAGCGAAATTATCCATATATTCCTCGGTGATACTGTGAACATGAAAACTGACACAGAAAGATTGAGTGTATGCTAGAACCACATCCTCAACAAATATAAAATGAGTCAAAACAAACCGTACCAAATATGCATTCCGACTTCAGTCATCCAGCACCTTACTAATGAATAGAGAAAGGTAGTTTTTTTGTTTTTTCCTCTATTTATCTCCAAAGTTCTTTCTACCTCGTTGTTTTTTCCATTTCGACACAAACAATCGATTCGAATTCAGTTTACCAGACAGGTACCCTACAGTGAACAGCAACAACAATGCTTATTATCAATGATACCCAACACCAGATGAATAATATATGTCTCAATTACGGAAAATAGGTAGATCTCTATTTGTTTCATTCATAAAGCATTATTTATTATTGTTCTACTAAATTATTGAATCTGTTTTATTCATTATTGTGTGTCATATTATGGTTATTTTTAGCCCTGAAGAAGACGATAAACGAACGTCGAAATGTCGGCAATTTTTTTAAATTTTGACCACTTCTATTGTCCTTGTTCCCGCTGAACCAAATCTCCAACAAATTATAAATTTCGGAATGAATCATATCTTACATCCATAGTTATGGAGTAGAATCGAAACATATATTCCGAGGCCACAATCGATTGAATGAGTTATTTTTACAAGGTCAGGTACAGAAGCGATATTAAAATCAAAAGGAATCTCAAAGCCACTTGCCTCTGCGCAGAACTTGATATTTCGAATATAATTGCCTTTCTGCATCTAACATCACAATGAATACAGTGTTTGTTCTGGAATATTTATTTTCATTAATATGTAAGCCCAACTGAATTGATATCTCTATTAATTAATTTGATTTTGTAAGAAAATATATTGAATAAATAATGAAAGATGTGGAAGTGAATGTAAGTGAAGTTGATTGAATAGAAAACTCAGAAAAAAAGGATCCACCAACCCTCAAAATGTCTCCTCCTCATCCCCACAGTCTGGTAATACTCATCGGCATATCTAAGCATTTTCAGATGTCAAAAACGAATCAATACATTTTTTTAATGAACAATTTTTCGCACGGATTATGAAGAAGTAAGTATTCAATAAAACTTTCCTAATTTAACGAGGAAATGATCTCCTTTATAGTCAATACGTAAACTCTTCTAGATTCCTTGAGATCCCTATTGTCCTTATGCTTCTAGCTCTCACTCGATAATTTGTTTTACTTGCATGTTTTTTCTATGGAAAGATTTGCCTTCATAATGGAATAGTAACACCAAAACAAACTGTTTCCATTGGATTTGTTCATAAAATATCCAAACAATTCATCCCAGAAGGCCTTTTGCTTCTATTCATTTTCATAACGTCGCCAAATTTGTGGTGGATGTTTTCAGTGACTCTGAAATTTCCGGAAATGTTGACGTGCTAAATTATGTATGATTTAATTCAACTATATGTTGTTCCTTATCAGCACAGCGGCATTAAAATCCATTATGTACCAATTATGACATGTCATAAGCCTTTTATTCTTACACCTTACCCCTTTGATTCTCCACCTCAGGACGTTATCAAAGTGGACTCCCATGATTGTACATATCCAGAAGTATCATTATGTCTGACGAAAAGCATAAGTAATTTTGACTTTATCATCAAAATATTTATTATATAATGGGTTAGGATAAAATCTACGTTAAAAAATGTTTCTTTTCTTTTTCTGGAGAACATGTGAATAGAAATATGAAATTTTAGGCCGAAACACGGCGTTTCTTTCGAACAACTAGAAAGTTTCACTATGAGAAGTACATTAATTCGTTTCTTGGAAGAGAAGGAGAAGAAGAAAAGTGACAGCAAAGAAAACTTTTCGTTTCAACAATTGTTTGGAATATGGGTTAGGAAAGCGTTTCTGTGATTGATAGTTCTGAATATTAGTGTTGAAATATTGCATGAATGAAGGGAAATATATGAAAAAAGAATGCGTATTTGAATTCTGTTGAGAAGGAAGTTTGGATTCGTTTATTTCTGTTTCTGGCAGCGCAGAGAGAATTCGAAGGATGGTTATGAATTGAATTTCATAAACGATCTAATATATTAGGGATTTTTTTCCATGGAACAAGGTTATCAAACCAATAATCAAAATAGATTTTTTGTCGTGACAAAAATACCACCAGGAAACCGACTGTGTCATCATATGAGAGATGGTCCGTAGTTATATCCTGTTTATGTTTTCCCACTCGCAACTGTCATTGTTTGTTTTTTTTTCTTATAATATGAGAACTAATGGAGCAATCTAGATATTATCTTTAGCACGACTCGATCGGATCATTAGTAACGGAGAAGGACAAAAAAACCCGGTAAAAATCTGCGTTTTTGATAAATTCATAACACCGCTATTTTTCTATTTTAAGCAGGCTCTCCACGACGTAGAGGTGATTGATATGTACTTTATCTGTGAAAAACTCAGGCACTATTGGATTATCAGTTCTGGCATAATTGCAATTTGATTTTTTTAATGCACTTCATTGCAGCAGACCTGGGTGCGTCTTAGGTGGTACGATTTAAATAGTTCTGAAAGATTTTGAGAGTTGAACGATAGTACTACAAAATGATTATTTTCATTATGCGTTGAAATGCTGCGAAATAGATGTGAAATACTTGCAAACATGATCGAAAACGGACGAGTGCATGAAAGCGGCTGAGGAGTGGTAGACCAGCAGATTCATAACAGGCGCAGCGCGCTTGTTTGACTATACATACGATTCCCCGCGTCTGCTGCTCTACCCCCACTACTACTCGCTCACCCATTTTAGGTCATTTTTGTGAGTATTTTTCACCTATTTTGCAGCATTTAAACGCAACATATGTAACGATATATCTGTTACATTTCTTATTGATATGCTCAGAGATACAAAATAATTAGGAGTAGCTCAAGTTATCTTATTAATTCCAATCTAAGAATCACTATTGCAAATCTTAGCGCCATCTAACGGCGCACAGTTATTAGAGTTGAGAGAAGATGGGCGAACGCGAAGCATTTGACATGACGATCTGGTATTGAAGAAAGCAACGAGCGATCCTCAGCCCTTAGCGATCCATCTTTGATCGAGAAATCGTATGTTCTGGAGCTTGTCAGCCATTACGTGGAGAAATAGACATTGTTCATGTTTAAATAACTAATGAATTAGAGCATCTTCCTTTCTTCTACGAAAGTGATTTCAAAGCAGTGAATTATAGTGTAATATCAAGGTATGCCTGAATATTTTGACCATTTTGAAATATGTCATGTTGAAGTATTTTCTAACGAGAACGTGGGATTTCCTTCATGAAGTTCCGTTATCTTGATTCATCAATAGTTTGCCAGTAAACAGCAATTGAACTTATTCAGGTCAAGCAGATAATTTGATTCCAGTGAGTACCATATTCATTTTTGAAATGAGTTCAGGTGGAATTATTAATATCACATGTAATATCATCGAATTGAATCAAGATATCTGTGTTCAGTCTCATCTGTTTTAATTGGTTTCTCTGACAAGGGATCATTGGGGTTGAAAGAAGGTTTCCAAATATTATGGTATCACTTACACTGCATTCGGATATATTTTTGGTGACAATCATAGGAAGTATGTGATATAGTTGAATACTATATATTTTTCATGGATTTGGGGTTGTATTTTAGTATAGTTTCTGATTTGGTGATAATTATCACAGAGCTGTGATTTCTGCTTCTGACCTAGGTGAAGCGATATAAAATTCTTCTAACTTCCATTGTGATGAATTCTGATTTTTATGTCCTTTGTAAAACATAGTCTTGGCTGATCAAGATCAGAACAACCTTCTTTTCTTTATATAGAGCAAAGATCAAGTTTTGCCTATGTCAAAATTTAATCTTGAATCTTCAATTTCAGCATTGAATATTAATGACAAATATCAGCACAGGCTGATTTGTATATTCAAATGATCTCAAGCAATAATCTCTTGATGAGATTATACTCATCAGTAACAACTGTGCGTGGGAGAATGTATTGATAAATTCCAAATTCCAAGAAATTGAATGTTTAGTAAAAACAAATTCTGACACTAGCAAATATTGTATTTTCATGTCGTATTGCTGGGAACAATTATTCCATGGAAAAAAAGCTGATGCTTGTCTGTTAAACCTAATCGGTCGCCCAGCAGCCATTGGTACCCCCTGATTGCGAGCCACACGACTACGCTAAGTCTAGCTACGAGCTGCACAACTCCGCTCAATCAGACGTACATTGTCGTCGATAAAACCAACAGGTTCAGCAACCCTAAACAATATTTTTTGGAATTGTATGAACGTAAAGAATACTCAAAATTGTTACACAGTAGGAACTTTTGTACATATTTGTTATACAGCAGAAACTTTTGTAAATATTTGTTAATAGACTAATATAAATTTCGTATTTGTTTTATTGTTGTAGTGATTTACAGAAGGAAACATTATTTGATTTGCAATTATTATTGGCTAGGAAGTAGGAATTTCTATTCTTTTCGTTCAAACAATTCTGGCGTCCATTCAAATTTACAATTTCTCAAATCCTTTGCTTGAAACATAAATAAATTTGAAACTAGCAAGGCGGTCCAAAAAACTCCACACCGCTCTTTACTGAATAGCCTGGGCATTCTATTACATAATTAAGTTGTTACACATGAGATTATCCATTTCGTAGTACTATACTTCTACTCTCAAAATTGTTTCGAAAAATTGGAATCGGACCACTTATGACGCAACCAGTTCCGCTGCAATTATGCCAAAACTGATGATCCGACAGCGCCCGAAATTTTCAGACATAAAGTACATATTAATCACTACTATGTGTTGGGAAAGTTTGCACTACAACTCAAAAAGTGGCAAAGTAGGGAATTTTAAAAAAAACGCAGTTTCTTTTCGGTTTTTCTCCGTTACTAATAATCCGATCAAGTCGCGCTAGTTTTCTGTGCATTTCAATTTTCTACAATTCGCCCATTGAAAGTATTGAGATTGCTCAATTAGTTTCCAAGTTACAAGCCAAAAATGATAAAAAATTGAGAAATGCTTTCAAATGTTCATAACAAATTAAGCAATGACACTTGCGAGTGGAAAACATAACAGGAAACCGTCTTCTGTATGATGGCAGAGTCGGTTTCCTGGTAGTATTTTTGTCACATAATCAGTATAGCAGAAAATCTCTATTGATTGTCCCATATTAGTATGATTGGACTCAACTAACAAGAGTCAAATTTTATGCTTCCCTGTGGAATAAATATGGTTTCAAAATATGTCGTGGCAAATGATTACAGCCCATCGTCACAAGGATATAAAGATAATACACACATGAAAGTTTAGTGCAAAAAATCCATGATTGTAGGTCAAAATAATATATACTTTGGTGTAAGGCCATCATTTGACAACACATTCTTCTAACTTTGGGAACAAAATGTTCAGCTGTTATTAGATATATTGTTATTTTTGAGGGGAAAACTGCCTCATGACATCGATGTCTATTCTTAACCACGAAAATAGTAAGTCATTGGATTTTACTCTTAACGATTTCATTGTATTTCAATTTTTTAAAACATTTATAGTCTGTCCACAGATACTGGTGTAGAGGAGGTATTGAGATTTATCTTTTAATAGATCTGTTGACGGCCTCCAAATTATAACTTCGAGTAACTTCAGCAAACTTCATTCTTCATGTATCACTGAATTATATTCTGGGGATTTTGTGCCAAAACCACAACCTTTGCGTTCGCAGAAAGAGCTTGCCACGTGCAGCTCTTTAGCGGCCGTTCGAAAAGGTAGATTTCAGAATTTATCAACTGATTCTGAAATCATGTGTCAGAAAAAATGTATAATTTTCATTGGAAACGAACACAACATGTCTATTTTTGTATAGATCCCAAATTATTTCATCACATGAAAGAAACATACAGGGTGAACAAAAATTAATAATTCTCGTCAATGGTAATTTACGAAGGCGTAGAAGCGACACACGTTTTTAAGTCCGACTTGTTACTCGGAATTCCAAGTTGTAATTCGGAATTCCGACTTGTAATTCGGAATTCCAACTTGTCAATCGGAATTCCGATTTGTAGCTCGGAATTTCGACTTGTAACTCGAAATTCCAGAGTGTGGCATTTCGACGCCTTCGTAGTAAATTACATCAAATTTTTATTTGTATGTACATCTTAGATAAAAACTTTTCGAAAAAAAGTTTTGGAGACCTATAGTTTACCGATAGTGATATAAGAAGATATATTCAGATTTTTTTTTCAAAATGTCAACAGCCGCCATTTTGAAACCAATTCCGACCAACTTTGAACTCATTCCAGGCATTCATGGAAAGTATTTTGGTGCCGAATTTCGTTCCATTCAGTTGAAAAATGTGACATCCACTTCATTAACAAGTTCAGTTATATATATATATATATATATATATATATATATATATATATATATATATATATATATATATTAGCTCTAAGCGTTTAAACTTTCAGACTTTAAAAAAATTAAATTTGGAAAAAATAAATAAAAATTAATAATAATGTGCTCGCGTCAGGATCGAACCTGGGACCTTTGGTTGCGGAGCGGACGTCCTGCCACACAGCTACTGTGCCTGTGACAAGTCCCAAAAAATACCTATTAGTGATTTTACCGTTTTAGATTTGGAATTGGTTTTGAACTCTCGATTCAAATGAACATAACCTGCAAAGCAATCAAAACATGCAAGATATGTAGTAGTCTTTCACTCAGTTGTAAATCTGTGTGTGCCGTATTGTAAATATTTTCATTGAGTATATTTTAACATCATGTTTGTGCTGATGGTAAGTTTATCTAGATTTTAAACTTATCATTTTATTCGTTGACAAACTGTTTTCGCTTATATTTCAGTCTGACCCATTGAGAAAGGCCAAAACCCTGGCTGAAACGTCTGGAATTAATTAATAAATAGCATGAAATAACACCCCCCTCTGTTTTCAAAAACCTTATGTAAAGAAAGGAAAAAAAAAAAAGAATATATATATATATATATATATATATATATATATATATATATATATATATATATATATATACAATGGCAACAAAAGAACCCCAGCTTTTCCCTTTGTTTGTTAAAAGAAAAAATGCTCGGACACGTGGAGTTTGCTTTTGGGACACATTTAAAAATTTTTTTTAACCTTGCCTTTAAGGGGTAGCGGGGGTTACAACCCCCCAAAATTTTAAATGGAAAGGGGGTCGAGTGATATATCATTTGAACGGGCAAAAAATTATCTTTCTAATGATACCTATTTTTTAAATTTATTCGAACAGTTAATGCGAAAACGGTTTAAGAACAGTTCCCGTTTTTTGGGGTATTAATAAAAAATACAAAAAAGGGTTAAAAGAATCAAACATTTACAATTAGTATACACTTTCAATGTTTTGTAACATTTTTAAAAAAAGTAAACAATTTAAATTGATTTATTAAAACGTTACTTCAACAAGTGTTAAAATGTCCCCCCTTGTTCCATACAATAAAACAGTTTTGTTCAAATTTTTTAACATTTTAAAATATCAGGTGTTATGCTTCTGCATTGTCTGTAATCCTTGAAATCTTCGGACTCGGGTTCGTAGCAAAACTTTTTTTTTCAAGTGTCCCCATAAAAAAAAAGAAAAAGGCGATAAATCAGGTGACCTGGCGGCCTTTAAAATTGGGCCTCTCCTTCCAATCCACCCCCGGGAACCGGTTATAAAAAAATTCTTTGGGGGGAGCAGCATTGCGGAGGTGCTCCATCTTGTGGAAATAACCGATCGGCATCATGTTTTGGTCGTCTTCTATTATCTGTGTTATAAAGGACAATTGCATCGTCAAATTTAAGGTAGATTACCAGTTGAATTTCCAGGAATAAAATGGTCCTGATATGACTTCCAATATGCCACACCAGACTTTTTTTTTTTGGGGTATTGGGATAACCTACGGAATAAATGTGGTTACTTCATCAGAACGGCAATTATCTATTCACACCCCCATTCAAATAAAATGTACACTCATCGGTAAAACAAATTTAAACAAAAGTGCGGATCTTAATTAAACCTGGCTCATTTGTTACAAAATTGAAACCTTTTCGATGGATCACCCTCAATTCCCCTTTTTTAATTTTGTACGGAGGGGAATTTGTCCTTTTTTTGAAATCCTATTATGGATAACGGGAGACCCCGGGTTCATGGGACGGGTACTTTGAGTATGACCCAATTGAACAGCCCCAAAACAGCGACTTACAGCTTCATTTCTGATGGGGTTCGCGGCGGTGTTTCACATTACAAATAGACCCCGGGATCGACAAATTTCTAACAACGAAAATACGAATCATTAACATTTTTTTTCGGATGACTGTTAAACGCGAGCAGTTAGTCTGCCCTATTATTTTGAAAATAAAGTTTAACAATTTCAACTCGTTCTGGAATGGAATAAACATTTTGTACGTGAAATTAAAAAACTTCAAAAGGACCAATTAATAAAAGGGATAAAAAAAATTTCCAAATTCTTTTTTTACACCGCATTTTTCCGACAAAAACGAAACTAAATGGGGGGTTTTTTTTTGGGTGAAAAAAATTCATTGAGTGTTTTTTAAAATAATAAATTTAAAAATATTGTATTATTCTTTCTAATGAAAATTTTTGTATTTTTGTAAATTAAATTTCGGGTAAATTTTTGAAGCCGTTTCCATTAAATTTTTGAATGAATTTAATAAATGGGGTTTTTCATTAGAAAAGAAATTTTTTTGCCCCTTTAAATGATATATCCCCTCGACCCCCTTTCCATTTAAAATTTTAGGGGGTTTTACCCCCGCTGGGCGTTAAAGGCAGGTTTAAAATTTCCAAAAAAGTGTTCCCCCCAAAACACCCCCCTTGAGGCCAAATTTTAAACAAAGGGGAAAAACTGGTCATCTTTTTCGGGACCTCTGTAAAAAATAAATAAATATAATATATATATATATATATATATATATATATTTATATAAGAAAAAAAGATTTGTTTCGATTCCAACAAACCCCATCCACCTACAGCTTTGCATGGTTTCCCGATCATCAGGACCGCTCGTGTCTTTTTTTAATTCAACCCCAAAACTCTCAGACTCCCAAAACCCTACCGCGGAAAGAAAATGTGAAATCCAAAATTATAAAATGACACCTATAATTTTTGGGGGGAAAATTCCAAATGGGGAATTTAACGTATATTTATGGTCACCAACAGACGTGTTAGGCCCAAACCGACACCAAAGTCGTACTTTTATTGCGTTCGGTGACGCAAAACAAATCGGAAGAAAGAGATTTGCTCCGATTCCAAAAAGCCATCATCCGCCTATAGCTGTTTCATGGTTTCCAATCATCGGCCCTTTGTTCTTTTTAAATCAAACAGATCTCTCAGAATCAATCCTACCGTCAAGGGATAAAATGTGAGGGCACAAATCAGGAAGTGACACCCATAATTTGTAGGGTGAATGGAACTTAGATCTGATGAAGTGAATTCAATGACACGAAATTTCGTGCAACATTGATGAGTCACCCAACACGTCGGTATAGGCCAATCCAGACAAAAGTCGTTCTTCGGGTTGCGTTCATGGTTTCCCAATCATCTGAACAGCTTGTGGTCTTTTTCAATTTGAACCAAATGTCTCAGAGTGCTTATACCTACCGGCGAAGATAAAATGTGAAATGCTCAAAATTTATGAAGTGCCCTTATAATTTGTAGGAGGGAAAACTTAGACCTAATGGAGTGGAATTCAATGACTCGAAATTTCGTGCAACATTGATGAGTCACCAACAGACGTCAGTATAGGCCAATCCATGACACCAAAGTCGTTCTTCTGGTGTCATGGTTTCCCAATCATCTGAACAGCTTGTGGTCTTTTTCGAATTTGAACCAAATGTCTCAGGTGTTTAAACCCTACCGGCGAAGATAAAAATGTGAATGCTCAAAAATTATAGAAGTGACACCTATAATTTGTAGGATGAAGCTTAGACCTAATGGAGTGGAATTCAATGACTCGAAATTTCTTGAAACTTCGAAGGTCACCAATAAAAAGTCAGTAGGGGCCCAATCCGACACCAAAAAATCGTACCCCTGGTGCATTCAGAATAACTCAAAACAAATAACAAAAGAATATTTTTTCCCGATTCAAAAGCCACCATCCGCGTACAACAATAATCTGCAAGCGAAGTTGAAGACCCAAGCTCCACCCTCCCCGATCGACGAGTGCTTCTGTTCTTTCTCCCACCATTGCAGCCCAGTACCTCCCTTTTTCCGTTTCAAGCTGAGCTAACTAATACACAACATGGGGATTCTGAAATTGGGATACCCCCAATCAGCGCGTAGAATCTAGCTACTGTTATAACTGAGCCACGTGGGGCCGCTTGATAAGACAAGGTAAGGATATGGGATGTCAGTCCAGCGGGTTAATGCGCCGCTCCTCGCCGGGTTACCCGGAATACAATCCATTAACCCATAGGTGAAGGGACTTCCCGTCTATACCGAATTACGGTATTGTTTTCCATTGGTCCACTATCTAGCACACCCCTCAGAGTCCAACGCCATGTGGAGGCACCGGCGAACCGGTGGGGCTATCCCCCTTTCCCCCTGGATACCCATGTTAACAAGACTCCTCCTGTCAGCGTTTGATGGGTCACCGCCATATCAGACTTTCGACCTGATATTACTCGTGTGAACGTGTGACGAGTAACCATTCAAGTGAGGAAATTGCCGAAGCTACGGCACCATGTTACCGAGAAAGGGACCTGGACTTTCCCAGAGGTGTCTGGGATCGTCGCAATACTCCCCTCCCGTCGGCCTAGTCACATGGGGGGCTAGAGGGCCCCAAACCATCCGCGTACACTGTTTCTGGTTTCCCAATCATCAGCTCGGCTTGTGTCTTTTTTTTTCGAACCAAATCTTCCAGAGTGCTTATACCTCCGCCAAGAAAAAATGTAAAATGCAAAATTATAGAAGTGACACCTGCAATTTTTTTGGGGTGAAGCATAGACGTATTGAAGTTATTTTTATTTAGCGTATGGCTCACATGGATTTAGTTCTTGAGAAAAATGACACAAATACAAAATACATAATATGACAGACCCTATTGAAGGGAATTCAATGACACGAAAAGTAACATTGATAGGGTCACCAACAGACGTCATAGAACAATCCACAACACCAAAGTCGTACTTCTGGTGCATTCAGAGTTACTCAAAACAAATAACGAAAAAAGGAGAGATTTGTATCGGTTAAAAAACCCCCTATCTGCCTACAGCTGTTCCATGGTTTCTCAATCATCAGGAGGGCTTGTGATCTTTTTGAATTCAACCAAATCTCTCAGAGTCTTGATACCTACCAGCAAGGATCAAAATGTAAATGCACAAAATTATAGAAGTGACACCTATAATTTGTGGTTGAAGCTTAACCTAATGAAGTGGAATTCAATGACACGTAATTTCATCAACTTGATAGGTCACCAACAGACGTCAGCATGGGTCAATCCACGACACCAAAGTTTACTTCTAGCGCGTTCAGGTAACGCTAAACAAAAAACTGAAGAAAAATTTGTTTTCGTTCAAAAAAACCCCCCGTATGCCTACAGCTGTTTCATGGTTTCCCAATCATCAGGACAGCTGTGGTCTTTTCGAATTCAACCAAATCTCTCCCAAATCTAAAACCTACTGGCAAAGGATAAAATGAAAATGCACAAAATTATAGAAGTTACACCTATAATTTGGGGGTGATCCTCAGACCTTATGAAGTGGAATTCAATGACACTAAATTTCGGGCAACATTGATAGGTCAAACAGACTTCAGCATAGAACAATCCACGACACCAAAAGTAAACCGGTGCTTCAGGTAACAAAAAAATTACGAAAGGAAGGGAGTTTATTTCGTTCCAAAAAACCACCACCCGCCTACAGCCCCTCATGTTTTTCCCCAAACATAAAAACTTTTTATTTTTTTGAATTTGAACCAAATCCCAGGGGTTGTATCTAGAAAAAGGGTAAAATGTAAATGCAAAAATTTTAGAATGACACATAAAATTTTAGGGTTGAAAAGGACCTGATGAATAACAATGACCGAAATTTCGGGAACGATAGGTCCCAACATCCTCAGTATGGTCAAGCTTCACCCCATAAATTATATGTTCCTTTTAATTTTTGCTTCCAACCCCCCCGATGGGTTTTTAATCGAAATTTTTTTGAATCATGAAACACTGTAACAGGAACTGCTCAATAATGATTCCCAAAAATGAATACCCAGTTATAAATTTACTATTGATAAAAAAATTTTGTTATCAATGTTCAAGAACGAGATAAGACCGAAACCTCTAATTGATGTTCTCTCTCATAAAAAACATTACCAATTCAATTTTAGTCTAATATACAGTGCGATTAAATCAAATGAATAAGCAAATAATTAAAAAGTGCAAAAATTGATAATTCTTTAAAAAAAATATCGTGTTAAACAAATATCATGAATAAGTGTTGAAATCTGATGGTCTGGGTAAATTCATTATTTTCTGGTTTTTGTTTGGGCAAATTGAATCAATTATTATATTATATATATATTATATATTATTATCTCCCTATTTTATGTTCCCATTTTTCCCCAAATAATATTTATCAACAGGCTAGTTGACATTTCTACTTATATTCAGTCCACTTGACTTTGAGAATCCCAAGAACTGACCTAATGTAAAATCTCACCCGTTCTCCTCCATTTTATAATTTTATCGGTATGGGGGCGTGGAAATTCTATGTAACTATTATAAAATATATATGTATATTCTTACCCTTTTTTCAAGTGCATAACCCAACACTTTCCTGAGATCGGTATGTGCTTCTATCTAAACTCCCCCCAACCCCCTGTATTGAGAGAGATTTCTCAGACAGTCGATGTTTGTTATTACTCAAGTTCTCAACAAAACCCAAGGGGAACGACTGATCAAGGAAGTGAATAATTCATAATTTTGGGAAAATTCCTTGGCGTTAATTGGTCTTCCTTGACGGGTTTTCCCTTTCCATGAAAGGCCATTTGGGAAAATTAACTCTAATGGTTTACAGTATCAAATGTTTCCCTGTAGGTCAATGAATACTCCCCAAAAATTTGGGTCCCCCAATATCCAGTGACTCATAAATTTCAGTTGTTAGATATCTGTAGCGTCTTAGGGAACATCTTCTTCCTGAAACCAAATTACTTTGGCGACAAAATATTGTCATGAAGCGTAAGTTCAATAAATCCAAATTTATTTGTGAATTTTTTTTATTTCATTTTTTTTTGGTAACCCACGTTTATATTTCTAGGTTCTTTCGTTTCCCGGATCATTCATCACTTCAACGAGAAAGGGAAAATTTTTCCCAAATTTTTCCCAGTATGATTCGGAAAAAAAAGTACACCTCCCCCTTCCCACACACACCTACAATGTGGGGAAGGTAAAGGGAACAAAAAAACCAGCCCGTCTTGTTCCAAAAAAATCAACGTATTAATTCCAATCAATGCAAAGGGGGCACATCACGAATACACAAACGACGAACTTTCAGTATCTACCCCGCCATCTTGACAGTTGTCAAAAATAAGTCAATCGTCACTGAAAAGGCCCGACCGGGGCAAAAAAAGAAAAAACCCCCAAATCCACAATCGTGAAAATCGAAAGCGTTCATCGCGCCCTTTCCATAGGAAAACCAAACTGGTGGTAATTTCCTTACAACACCCCCGGTTCCAGGTCGTCCCCCACGAACACAGTAGGGCCCGAAACAGAGGCAAACAGGGGTTCCCAAAAATTTTTTTTTGTGCGTCCGGGGCTGAGACAATTCCCAAAGGGTTTTAAGCAACAGAACAAAAAAAGTGTGTGGGTTGAGAACTTTATAGATACTAAAGACAATGCCCCCAAAAGAAAAAAAAAACAAACTTATAAATTCTTTATTCAGACCCCTTCAATTTTAGTTAAAATGTTTGCCAAAAATGACCTTTTTTTTTTTCTTTGGGTGAATCGTTTTTTTTTGCCTTGTTTTTTTTTTTTTACCCCCTCATAACATTTTAATTTTATTCCAACAATGTAACATTGTTTTTGGGGGAAAAATTTTTTTCTTTGATTTCATTTTATTAAAATAAGGTGTAATTCGGGGCAAAGGAGACCATTCAAAAATTTTTTGAAATATGTTTTAAATTATTTTTAAAGATTTTAATATAAATTCGCTGGGCCCCCCCCTTTTACGGGCCGGGGGAAATGTCATGAAGCAAAATTTAATGAATCCCAAAAATTTAAATATTTTTTCCCCAAAAAAGGGCCCCAAAAAGGGGGGTTTTTTTTCCCGTTCGGCACCGTTTTTATCTCATAATTTAATCAAATGAAGAAATTGCAAAAGAAATGAGGATCTGAGGGGTTGAATTACTTTAAAATTTAACTGATCGCAAATAATGCTGATCAGAGTTTTTAAAAGGATTGTTCGGAGGGGGCATTCATTGTCAATTTTTTATAATAATTGGGAATAAAAGTTAGTTGATCGAAAAATTTAATCAAAAAAAAATCGAAAAAAAAATTTGGGGGATGACACTTCCCCCCATGGCACCCAAAAAGGATGTTATAATGTTGTTTTCACTTTGCTCATTCTTTTTTAAAAAAATTTTTTTTTTTTTGAATGTGTTTTCACCTAAAAACCCTTTCCCCCCTATTCCCCAGCCCCACTGAAAGGGGGAAAATTCCGGGGGTTTTTAAAGAAATGGGGGTCGAGTCCCCATAGTGATCAGGGGTATTCTCGATTTTGGGGAAAATGTGTTGTGGGCAAAAAAGTCCCCACAATATCATCCTTTTCCCCAAAAAATAATTTTCTTTTTCAATTTTTTCCCAAAAAACCTTTGGCCCAAAGTTGGTTATCAGAGAAATGGTCTATATTTTTTTCAGTTTTTTTTTTTTAATGGGGAGTTATCCCCGTGATTCTAGTGCTGACGGAAAGACGCCTTTCAGTAAACATTAATGAATCAGATACGAAGGAAAGATACAAGGATCCGATTCCTTTTTGAGTTTTAAATTTTCATCAAAGCCAGAGGCTTTTTTTTTTTTTGGGGTTTCCCCCAAAGATTTTTTTTTCCTCTTTCCCCTTTTTTGGGGGAAAAAATGAGTTCTGAATGTGTCGCCCATTTTTTCCCTTTTTTTTTTTCCCAAAACCTTTTTTTTTTTTTTTTTTATAACGTTTCTCCATGTCTGGAAAATCATTGAATTTATTTGGGGGTTTTGGGAATGCCCCCCTTTTTTTTTCAAATTTTTTTTAAAAAATGGTTTTGTTGTTTTGCAGATATCATTTTACATGGGTCCAAATTTTTCCTATAAAATTTTTTTTTTATTAAAAATTTATTTTTTTTAGAAATCTGAATTTTTTTTTGATGAAATTTAGTTATTTTTATTTTTTTTTAAATTTTTTTTCATTTTCCCCCCTTTTTTTTTTTTTCCAAAATTCTCAGCCAATTTAGATTTACCACCCATTTGTGATAGGGGTTTTTTTTTATTTCTAACTATTTTAGTATATCGTTGATATAAAATTCAACTTACTCAGAAAAGTATTGAATGCCCATTTATCTAGCATTATAAACTTCCATTCATTGCTCGCTAAAGGTCTTCTTTCAATTTTGTTTTATTTATATAGGTAGTTTTTTTTTTTTTTTTTTTTCTGTATCAGGAAAAAACTACTTGCGCCAGTGGAGTGAAATGAACTGTAATAACGTATTCAAAACATTACTTACATAAATACGATTTTTTTTTCCATTTTATGAATATGTGATCAAAACAGGTTTTGTATTTTTTGCATACGTTTTCTTTCATTTATGGCTAAATAAAACATTCCTCACTAAAAATTCTGGTATATCTGCCTATCTTCATCATATTCATCTAAAGATTGATGTTGATGTCTGCTACGGAAAATGCATATCCTTTTTTTTTTAAATGATGGAAAGATCCATAGTGCAATATTGAGAAACCTCTATAGAGTTGTTATCAATATTTTTACCACAGTATTTTATCGTTATTTGTACTTTTTTGATTAACTTATATCTATAATTAAAAGTTATATAACAATTAATTTTTCCCAAAATATACGTGGCATTATTCATATTTCCTTCTTGAAAAAACCAATGATACTCATTCATCTTATGCATATTGGAGCTTTCAATTTTCGAGTTTATGTGAAAATAATTATCTAAAGACTGGATAAATAAAGGTAATAGTTTATCTTCATCTAGATGTTTTCCGAGGCCTCGATATTCGTATATCAACTGTTCCAGATTTTGTTTTTTGAAACACCCCTCCGCACGAATTTTGCAATCTTAGTCTTTTTTTGTTTACCTTGAAACCCTTTAGATATTCTCCATTGTTTTAATCCACTTATTTAAATAAATATTTTCTCCATAAAACTGTATCTCAATAAAAAATTCATTCATTTCGGACACTCTTGTTCCTCAATTTCCTTTCAGAAAAACTTTTGGGACTAAGTTCCGGCCTTCGCTTTATTGTAGATGCGTCCTTGTGGTTACTTTTTTAAAAATTCGTTTAGACTCTGCTCACCAATGTATTTCCTTATTGTTATCTTCACCCTTCCTTTTCCCAAAACTACACTCCTATTGCCATCACATGTTCTAATTCCCCACAGTGTACCATTGATCTTCTATTCGTATCTTGTGACCTCGTATTTTCACTGGTAGTTTTTTTTTTTGGCATTTTGTAATGTTTTTCCGCACTTTTGGGGTTTTAATCATCTTTACAGGTCACGACATTGAGATGTTATTATCTTTCAGGGTTTCATTTTCGGTATTTTTTTTAAATGAGTTTTCTAAGGATTTATGAATTCTACAAAATAGGGGTTTGCCTTAAAAAAATTGTTGACGTTTTTTTGGTGATGTTTTAAACCCAATATGTTGTTACGATGTTATTGTTTCCTCGACTTTTCATCACTTTTCTATCAAAAAATATTCCCCATATTATTTTGTCTGATTTTTTTTCAAAAGGCATCTTTTTTTTTCGAGTTTTGTATATTTTTCTCGTTTTTCCCGTTCTGACCTTCGGGGTTTTTTTTACTCTTTTTATATCTTCTGTTTCTTTGGTTTGATTATCCCGCAATTTTTCATAACATTCAACGTAATAGTCCCCATACATTTCTTATCTGATATTCTCCGATTCTGAGTACTGGGTGTTTCTGGCAATATGGTGCGACCGGAATTTCAGCAGAGAAAAGGTCACCTTTGGGATGTATCTGTTTGAAGAATCGTTCTCACAGAAAGGACAGGGTTTTTTTTTGTTTTTAAAACACGTATTCACATTCTTCATTGTTTGGGCAACTACTTTCCGCACTTTGATTTTGATTTTACTATATCTCCTCATTTTGTTTATTTTTGTTCAGCAAAGTAAGTAAAAATCAACACAGTTCAGTTCACGATAAACTTTCAACGTGTTGCACCTTCCTTTCTTTTCCTGAAATAGTGTAATCAAATTTTGTTTCATTCATTGTCCCCCGCAGTTTTCCCCGTATCTTCAACAGATCAATCCCCGATCTTCAGTTCTGTGGTATTTTTTTTTTTAATTTTTCAGCTTTAGGGATCGCTCCTACGTTTCAAGTCCCCAAATTTTAATTTCTTCCTTCTTTTTTATTTGTGTTTTTTTTTAAATATTTTTTTTTTTTACTTATTTACTTTTTTTTAATTTTTTTATCTTAATTTTCCTTTTTTTTATCTTTTTTCTTGCCATTGTCATCCAAATTTTCAATTCCACCTTTTTCCCCTTTCTAATAGTTTTTTTTTTCTGTTCATGCTCTAGTTTTTTTTTTTCCCGATCGTGATTTGTCCAAAGCTATCCTGTCATATAGGGTAGATGTACCGTTTGTGACCACTGTACTATTTGGCCATTTTTTCATTTTTTAACTGAATATTAATATTTAGTTCTTTCTATTTATCATGTAGTACATTAATAGGGTTTTTTTTTAAAATGTTGGGAACGTTGTGAACTCTTTTCTCTACTCGTGAAGTGTGTGTTGTCGAAATAATTAAAACATATTTGGACGTTTGAATCTGATAAATTCTATCAATTTCTAATAAGAATCTGAAGAACGACCCCGGTAAGTAAATTAGTAATATTTGAAAATCTTATTATTCTTTGGTTTAATTTTTATATAATTGAAATCCCTTTTAAAAACAACCATTCCCTTATTTTTTTGACCAAAACGGGGGAAATGATGGCCCAAAAATAGTCTTCTTCCCCCTACGGGTGAAACAGAATATGATTGAATATTCTTATTTTTTATCAGAAGTAAGTTTAAAAGGAATCGCTGTTAATTTTCGATAACTGATGCATTAAAATCCATTGATTTATATTTCGTTATCATATATTTTACTTTCATTTATTAAATTCTAAATAATAGATACAGAAATTTCTTAGAGTGCCACAAACGTAAACCACCTATGTTGCCATGGACTATAATCTTATCGTATGTAGGGAAAGGGTTTTCTTCCAATTTTGGGTAAGGTTTTCTATCTTGTTGAACCATTTTCGTGAATTTATTAATATATATATATATATATATTTATGAATATATTTTTTTTATTTTCTTGACCACATATATATATATATATATATATAATATATATATATATATATATATATATTTATAAAATGAAAGAATCTGATGGACATAGCCCTCAAACAGAATCGTTAACCGTAGACACGTGTTTCGGGCTTTCGGCCCTCATCAATTTCGGTGAAGAATAAAGGTAACAACACTTGGTAAAAAAAAGACAAATCAACGGTCAACAGACGAAGCCAGCCGCACATTTTGGTTTCGGTTAGCAGACCCTGAATTCAGGGCAACAATCAACGTCACCAGGAGGCAGGCTACCTGCGTGACATCCGAGTCCCGGATTATAGATATGAATGGGAAGAATATCAGGGGACTGGTAAACAAAACGGAAGAATCAATGGAAAGCCCTCAAAGAGAATCGTTAACCGTAGCACGTGTCTCGGGCTTTCGGGCCTCATCAGTACGGTGAAGAGTGCAAGGATGAACGACGCGGTAAAAAAGACAAATCAACGGGTCAACAAGCGAAGCCAGCCGCACTTTTGTGGTTTCGGTTGCAGACCCTGAATTCCAGGGGGCAACCAGCGTCACCACGGAGGCGGCTATGGGTGGAATTCGGGGTCGCTAACCAAATCAAATGTGCTGATTGACTCCGGTTTCGTTTTCAGTGTTGTTATCGCTCACCCACCGCATGAGAACCGAAAAGCAGGTCACTCTTTGAGGCTTTCATTGATCTTCCGTTTCTTTCCAGTTCCCCCCTTCCCATTCATAAATCCTGACTTTTGAATTCACGGTAATTCTCCCCCATTGACGTATTTATGGAATTTATCTCCGAAAAACCAATTGCGGCTGACTTTCCATTGTTGCTTTTTTCCAAGTGTTTTAATCCTTCCTCTTGCGAGCCAGCAACATGTCTACAACAAATTTTCTTTTAACCTATTCCATTAGATTCTTCTTTTGTTACGGTCCCTCGATATTCTTCCCATTCATATATTTATATGTTTTATTTATATATTCTTCGATTTCTCGGAATTAAGGTCTGATTCCCGTCAATTCCAATTTCTTTCCAATTTCGTTTGACCGGGATTTGTCATCATCAAGCTGAAACACTAAAATTAAAAAAAAATTGAGTTTGGGCATATTTAACTCAACACAATTTTAAAATGTATGCACCAAAATAAATTTAACAACATATGGTTCCCAAATATAACACGTTATTTCAAAAATAAAAATATCTGAATATATATAAGTATTCACTTACAAATTATTTTATTTGAATTTCTGCGTTCGCATCGTACGAACGTTATTGTAGTATGTGAATTCAAGTTATCGAGAATGGTTTGTTTATCTTTCATGCATTTTACCCTCTTCAAAGTCACCGGATTGTTTATATTGAGGTATATGAGCCGGACTGTATTTTTAGCAGCACGTAAAATCAGTTTTCTATTATTACTATATAAACAAGGATGAAAGAGGTTGTTTCAATCTGGCTTGAATTTTTGATATCATTTCTTTCGGTGATGCTATTGGGGTCTTTTTCAATATGTATCATTTCAAGGAATGTTCTCACTCTTAGATTCCTTCCTTTGGTCGAAATTTCAACGTTGTTAGTGTCAACCTTATCACACAGAAAATCAACATGAGTTTGACACTAACAACGTTTGAACTTTGTTTGATCAAAGAAAGGAATACAAGAGTAAGAACAGTCCGTGGAATGATACATATTGAAAGAGACCCCGAAGCATCAACAATAGAAATAATATCAAAAACTCAAACCAGATTTATAACCTCTGTTAATTTTGTTTATAGAAAAAATGATGAAAGCTGATCTTTACATGCTGCCAAAAAAATACAGTCCGGCTCATATACTGGAACTCAATATAAACAATCGGTGTACTCTATATGAAGAGGTGAAAATGATGAAAACAAATCATTCCCGATAACTTCAAGTCACACCTTCAATAACTTTCTATCGATCGACGAAATCAAATAAAAAATTGCAGTGAAATACTCATATATATTACAAATATTTTTATATTGTGTTAAATTACGTGTTATATTTCGAACCATATGTTTTTAAATATTAATTTCAGTGCATACATTTTAATATTGTGTTGAGTTAAATATGTTTCAAACTCCATTTTTTTTATTTAAGTGTTTCAACCTCATGATGACAAATACCATGTCGAAATGTCGTTAAGAGAAATTATATGAATTGACTGAATCAGACCTTTATTCCAAGAAACTGAAGAATATATATATATATATATATAACCAAATATATATATATATATATATATGTGTATATATATATATATATATATATATATATATATATATAATTTAAAATGAATTTATTTAAGAATAAAACATTTCTGAAGAAGCTCTTAGCCAGGGGCGAAACGTCTATTTCGTGATTATTTAGTTTAATTTTATGAATCCAAAACCTAAGAACCTCCAAACCAAAAAGAATATACACCAGGATTCGAAAACTCCAAAGAAGCTACTCTATATATATATATATATTCTTTTTTCTGGGGAGGTTCTTGTGTTTGGTGATGCGAAAATGAAGTATTGGATCATGTTGAATGAATATTTCGCCTCAGGCCTGAGGCTTCTCTAGTATTTATTCATTTGTATTATATAATGATAATGATTTGTGTATGACACCATTGCAATGCAACGATTCGAGGGTGTTAATATTTGGTGGTTTACATCCATACTTTGTCAATTTCAAGACGAAAGCAAAACTATTTCGGTTCATACAAAGGAAGATTGCGCATACTTATGAAGACCAAACATAAAACAAATAGCTGACAATGCTATTATTGCAATTATGATGTTTCAACACCTTTGAATCGTTGCCATACAAACTTTTGTATAATGAATGTAAATCACCAAAGATTAATACCCTCGAATCGTTGCCTTGCAATGGTGTTTTACATAAACCATTACTATTATATGACACAAATGAATAAATACTGAAGAAGCATCAGGCCTGAGGCGAAACGTTCACTTGACATGATCTGATGTTTCAAATCACCAAACCTAAGAACCTCCCCAGGAAAAAGAAAAAAAATATTTTCAAAATTCATGAACCTACCTGTGGTGAACTGTGAAATTCGTACCTTTCTTTCACCCTGTATTGGACCGATATAGAAGTTTCTCCTAAGCAACGGAGAAACAAGTAGTTGGTTGGTTCAACAATTTTCCTAGTCTGTCGAACGACTTGTCAATTTCCTATGTATTTTATTTTTATTCTGCAAGTTAACTGTTCAACTTAACGAATATAAATTTGAAAAGGATTGTCTGTTCTACCGACCCGAACCCTAAGGTCCTTCGAACCCTTATTCATATGGTCTCATCGAGCCGGATACCCAACCGATGGAAAGCATTTCTGCACTAAAACGTCACCGTAATTGGTAAAGGTCTCTGCTTTAGAAGAAGTCGCTCACTCCCAGATAATTGACAAAACATCATACATCAACGCCTCTCAACTACTTGGAAGAAGCTGGAAGTAAGAAGTTTGTCGTCTGAACATTCCATTCCTTAATAGGGAGATAATCATCTCCCAGAACCCGATTCACGAAGTCTGAGTGTTTGATTTTATATTTTGACAATTCATCTGATTGACATTTTTAACGTCACCTTCGTTGATAGCACATCGCAATTTACTCTAGATCATTATTTCGAAAAAACTTTCCTATTTATTTATATTTTTATATTTAATAATATGGGAGATCTCATTAGGAAACGAGGACGTTCCAAGGAAACATCACAAGAATCGAAAATTTCATTGCTGAACATGAGAACGATGAAAATCTCAACAATAAAGAATTAGTGATTAGAGAAAACATGTTGATTAAGGCTTTTGATGAATATTATAGGATCCCGGGGTTGTATTGAGGATGAAGATGAATCACGAATTGTTGATAGGGAAGTTGTTGAAGAGCGTTACGTGGCTGTTCACATTGAAATTAGCACTCTGATTCAAAAAGCGGTAAATATGGTCTCCCCTACCAATGAAGTAGTTGCTCAGGGTAATTATCCCAGAAGTTCACAAGATTCTTCCACTCCAAAAGTTAAATCACCCAATTTGAATATTCCAATTTTCACTGGCAGTTATGAAGATTGGAGATCTTTCAATGATCTGTGTTTAGCACTAGTCGATAAAAATTCGAATTTGCTAATTCCCAAAAATTTTTATACTTGAAATCTGTTGAGAACAAACCTCTTTCGTTGATTGATGAACTCCCAATTACTGATGGAAATTAAACGATCGCATGAGATATTTTGAAAAAAAGATATTATAACAAAATGGCCATATGTACCTCGGAAAGGTGTAGTTCATGTTCAGGTAGACATCACACGTTACTACATGAAAATCCAACTCTCAATAATGCTAGATAATTTCCTCAAGTCAATGTTCTTTCTTCAGAGAGTCCTCCTAGCAGACAGACAGTTCAGGAAAATAGTAACAACACTAGCATTGATTCAAATCCGCCTTCACAATTGTTAGTCTCATCCACTCATTCATCTGGTCAGAATTACTGGTGTTTCAGTAATCAGGAAAATAAAACTCATGTTCTATTGGCTATAGCACAAGTAAATCTCATTTCTGACTCAGGGAACAAAATAACAGCTCGCGCACTTTTAGATTCTGCATCATAGACTACATTCGTTACTGAGATAATGAAACGTTTGAAGTCTAAAACTCAGCAAAGTTTTCCACAGATTTCAGGAATATCTCAAGGCACAACAAGAATCAATGAGATGGTGGATATTATGATTGAATTTCGGGATACAAATCATTTTCAGATTAGGACTCAATATGGAATTCTCAAAAAAATTACTTGCCCCCTTCCCCAAACTAAAATAGATATTTCTCTCTTAAATATTCCGACTGATTTGTTCATGACTGATAAACATTTCGATATTCCTGGTCAAATTCATATATTAATAGGAGCAGATTAATATTACGAACTGATCAAACCTGGATCGATAAGATTAGCAAAAAATTTACCAGTTTTACTTTATAGCAAACTAGGATGGCTATTAGGTGGCTCAATATCACTCAAACAGATCTGTAGCATGAGTGTAACATTATTTTCACACACTCCAGAAATAAATGAACTGATGCCCAGATTTTGGCAACTTGAGGAAATATCTACTGAACGCATTCTTCCTCAGGAAGATCGTTCATGTGAAAATATATTTTCTACAACAACACGACACACAGATGACGGACGCTCTCAGGTATATCTCCCTCTCAAATCCGATGCCCACTCATTGAATTTGGGGAATTCATATAAGCAAGCCAAGAAAAGGTTTCTCCCTCTTAAGAAACGGTTTCTTGAGAACTCAACTTTATAATCTAGATACAAGGCTTTCATCGATGAATACGTATCTTTGAAACACGGTAAATTCATACCCCTTGGAGTTGAAATTGAGGATGGTTTCAAAAAATATTTCTTGCCACATCACTGTGTAATTGAGAAGTAAAGTCAAACTACGAAATTGAGGGGCGTATTTGACGCATATATGAAAACGACAACATGATATGCACAAAGGTCCCACCGTTCAACCAAATTTGTTCGATATAATTCGCAGATTCAGAACTTTCAAGTACTGCCTCTGAACGGATATTATGAGAATGTACCGTCAAATTTAAATCGCACTCGAGCATTGGCATTTGCAAAATATTTTCTGGTGCGATAATCCCGATGAATTTTTCAAATGTATCGAGTTACACACAGTTACATATGGAACAAATTTCTTGCTACGAGATCACTTCTCTAGCTGCCAAATGATCAAAAATTTACCCACCCACTAGCTTCACAAGCACTCTCTGAACTATGTTATGTGGATGACATCTTAGGGGGTTCAGACACCTTGGACAATTTGTTTAGGTTACGACATGAACTCATAGAACTCTTAGGTTCTGGATGGTTTAAATTACACAAATGGGTTTCAAATACTCCAGAATTCTCAACTTCGGATATATCGAAAATCAAGCCTCAATTAGGTTTACATTTCGAGCATTTGAACAAGGTTTCAGGAAACTCATGCATTCCACACTCTGATATGTTCAAAATCGCTATGAAATTTCCTTGTCAAAATCAATCTCTCACTAAGAGGAATGTTTTATCTTCCATCGCTTCACTTTTTGATCCCCTAGGTCTAATAGGTCCCGTAATATTTCTCCCAAAAATTCTAATGCAAGAGATTTGGGTAAGCAAAATAGAATGGGATGAATTGTTACCTCCAATTTTATGAAAATGTTCCTACACTCACAGAGCTATCTGTTCCTTGAGGAAATACAATAACAGGGTTTTTCAGATGCATCCCTATTGGGTTATGGTGCATGTTTATATCTTCGAGTTACCTATTCAAACAAGATTTCCTCAAAGTTAATTGGTTCCAAATCCAGAGTTGCTCCACTTTAAACTTCTTCTCTCCCTGAATTAGAACTTTGTGGTGCTCCGATTTACTCATAAAATTCTCTCAATATTCACCCAGAGAATTCCGAAGGTCATTCTCTGGACAGATTCTCAGATAACTCTCAGTTGGATAACTGATTTCTCCACTAGATGGACAACTTCCGTCGCGAATCGTATTTCTGAAATTCAAGAACTAACCACAAATGCTCAATGGCGGCACATAACTTCACTAGAAAATCCTGCTGATCACATATCACGAGGACTACCTCCATCATCTTTGATTGATTGCGAGATTTGATGGACTGGACCAAATTTTTTTTCAGAATCCAATAGTGATTTTGACCAACCCACTCCAATCGAAAAGCTCATTTCTTTTCCGGAACAAAGGTCAATAATGTCCCATATTCAAGTAAATTCGAATGCTTTTTCAATTTTCTTACGATTCTCAAATTTCATTCGCATGCAACATTCAATTGCATATTGTATCAGATTTGTCGATAATTGCAAGCCCAATAATGAAACACTAATTGGTCCAGTCACTGTCTCAGAATTAGATTATTCTCTAGTGGTCATCGTGAAAATGGTTCAAGCACAACATTTTATTGAGGAAATTGCTTTTCTTTCTCACAATCAAACTATCCCTGATAATTATTCCATTTTGCCTTCAACACCCTTTGTAGATAAATAAGGTATCTTACGCGTAGGTGGTAGGCTGAATGAAGCACTTTCACCCATTTCTCAAGAACATCCTATGTTATTGCCCTCCAAGGATTACGTTGTGACACTTATCATAAAAAATTAACATATACGCCTGAATCATGCCGGACCACAAAATGTGTTATGTAATCTCAGGCTGCGATTCTGGCCCAAAAATGGTTAACGACAAGTAAAAAAGGTTATTGAAAATTGTGTGAGATGTCATCGATTTAAAGCTAAATACGCCCAGCAACTCGTGGGTGTTCTTCCTCCACAACGTGTCTCTCCCACAAGATCATTTCCTAATGTTGGTATCAATTTCGGTGGTCCCATTATGGTGAAAGAATCAAAATTACGCAACGCTAGGTTCACTAAATAATATATTGTCTATTTGTTTGTATGAATACCAAGGCCATTCATTTGGAATTAGTTTCCAATCTCACTACAGATATGTTTCTTCTAACATTGAAACGTTCCATCTCAAGAGGTAGACTTCCTCCTACAATTTTCAGTGATAATGTAACTTATTTTCAAGGCGTGAATAATTTCCTCTAGTTTTTTCTCTCATTGATTCTAGCAAATTGTTAAAGGATATTCATCTTTGTATTTCCACTTCCACATTCTTTTATTTATTCAAATGTTTCTGAACAATATCTATCAAAAATATTTTTAAATTTTTTGTTCCCTACTTCACCTGTGGAATTTGTCAAACCTACAATTGATTTTTCCAAATTTTATTTTTATTTATCATCATCTCTCCTTCTATGGAATTGTACTTGTTTTGTTAGTGCATGCATATATTTTATTTAAAAAAATTCCAATTAAAAGTTTATGTTAACATTGTCAACTATTTCCCATTCCAAAATTTTTTATTTTCTTGTTTTTGATAGTCATCTCATTCAAATTCTCTCCCATTCTTATATTTGACATTTTACTATCCATTATTATTATTTCATTGTTTGTATTCCTTTCCTTCATCTCAAATTTTTTATTAGCCATGCTCATATCATTCATTTCTATTATTATTATTTTATCATTTATTTTCCCTTGTTAATCTCAAAATTGTTATAAGTCATATTCATATCATCCATAAATTCATTTTTATTCTCATCAAGATTCATTTTTGTATTTTTTATTCGTTAATCATCTTTTTCTAATAAATTGTAACTAACATCTGTTTTTTGTTTAACTACCCCATTAAATTTCTTATTATTTTGCTCACTACTTGTTTCAAATGGTTCACATATTCCTTCTATACTTTTTTTGAAACTTTTTTCCATTCTTCCCATACTCTCATTTATTCTATCATTCATTCTTTCCATACTTTCTATTATTCGATGAGTGTTTTCTTTTATTTTTTTTCCATTCTTGCTGTGTTTTTTTTCATAAATTCCATTATTTTATTAAACCAACTGTCCAATTGTGTGCTTCCCTTTGTGTTTTCCCCTCTCACATTACTACTCTCTCCTTGTTCCTTCTTCCAAACCAACTCTTTGACCATCTCTCGAATCCATTTTCTCCTTTCACCAAGAATTTTAGAATGTCAAATTAAGATTTTTTTCTCTATACAATTTTGATTTTAAACAAATATTTTTCTCATCAATTTCTATAAAATTTTCTCTTCTCAGAATGAATTAATATACTTGCTTCTAATTATTATATTGTCTATTCTGCTCCGCGTTGGGCGCCAATTATTATGATGATACTAATATTATTATTATTGTTATTGCCCGCGTTGGCAAACAATTAATATGAGGATTATTATTGCTAGTATTCTGATTTTTATTATTTTTGATTATTATTTTATTTTTTTTAATAAATAGTCATCATAATAAAGGATTCGTCATTTCTTATGATAAGTTTGATCAATTGATTTATTTTTATTTGAAAATTTTGAAATGAAATACTTTGAAACAGTAATAAAATATCCGGCTTTTTTGCTTACTCTTTTTCAAATACTCTTCTACCTGTATTCTTTTACCTTATATCAGTTCAGTCGGTACGCCTATGGAAAAATATAACTCGCTCTCGGAGCAGGATTCAGTGGTGCCATCTAGTAGTTTTGCTTGAATTCAATAAACTATTTTGTGGAAATATAGGTTGTAATATTATCAAAAGATGAATAACGAGTCCAGAAAATAGTTAAATGATTTTTCTTTTATTCAAAACGAATCCTAGCCTGGGAAATCTATCCTAATTTGAATATTTTGATCAACCAATGAAATAGAAATATCAAAACCTTTGCTCATGCGCAATAAAGTAACTAGCAAATTAAATACTTGTGGGTTATACTGAGTTTATGAGCATGAATAAGAAATAACGTTCAAATCAGTGGATAAAAGTCATCAAAAGTACCCGAAAGAAGTGTGTGACACGAATACGCTCACTTTGTTCAGTTTTGGTTTATAAAGTACGTATTATTCGTCTCTCTTGAGTACTCTCGTGAATCCTGGCGTATTCTGTGGCTATAGGAAGTTGCAGTTTCACTGATTCAGGGCCCCCTTGTAGTTGACAACGTCACGGATAGGAATTTTGCTGTATTCTGAAGGTGAGTGGTTTTTCTTGGTCGTATTTACGCCTGTTGGTTTCTTGATTTGGGCATTGATTGTCGAATAGCTGCTGCTGCTTTTTTTTTAAAGAGGAAAATTTGTTACGGCTTTCTTTCCTAAACTAGTTTTTCTCTCCTCTAAACCTCGTTATTTTTCTTTCTGGCAACCGCCCCTTTTTGTTTCCTCACAAATTTTAGGTTTTTACCAACTTTCTATGACACTTTTCTTCATTCTGAACTATGCAATGGATTTTATATACAATTTGCTTTTCTATACCTCACACAATATATAAGGGGTTAGCTAAAGTTCAATCATTAATTTTGATTTCTATATTTTTTTAAAGATTTCAGAAAAGCAAAATGTACAGAAAAATTGCAAAACAAACATAGCAGATATTTATGTGATATATAAGTATCATTATATCACTTTTTATTTTTTGAACAAATATTTCTTATCATAACAATATATATATATATATATATATATATATACTGAAATACTGAAGGGATCAGGAGTAAATATTAAATTGGGCTTGACAGCGAGTTGAGTAAATAATATAGGGAATTTTAATCTACGAAGAGGTCAGTTCTTATTGATTATGAGGGAATAAAATAGGGAAATAATCATGTATTCATATATATATATATATATATATATATATATATATATATATATATATATATATATATATATATATATATATATATATATATGAATACAATGATTTTTCCCTATTTTATTCCCTCTGTATAGATTCAATAAGAAATGACCTCTTCGTATTGGGTTAAAATGTCCCTATATTAGTTACATAAAATAGGGAAATAATAATAAAATATAATATATAAAATAGGGAAATAATCATATATTCATATATATATATATATATATATATATATATATATATATGATTATTTCCCTATTTTATTCCCTATGTATAGATTCAATAACCTTTTGGGTTGAAATGCCCTATATTATTTACTCAACTCCTGTAAGCCCAATTTAATATTTATGATATATATATATATATATATATATATATATATATATATATATATAATATATGATTATTTCCCTATTTTATTCCCTCTGTATAGATTCAATAAGAACTGACCTCTTCGTATTGGGTTTAAAATGTCCCTATATTATTTACTCAACTCGCTGTCAAGCCCAATTTAATATTTACTCCTGATCCCTTCAGTATTTTCTCTATCTCTGCTTTCAAGTGGTCTATGTTTACTTCGCCACTGTCTTCAACTTATGTTATTTCTTTTCAAATCACATTCCAGCCTCGTTTCTTCCACCTTCACTTGTTCTCTTAAGCACTTATTTTTTTTCTTAATGCATGCATTTATATGGTGTTATCGTCAATTTTGCTTTCAATTACTGTTATTTCATTCTTTAAGAAGAAAGAACATTTCATTTCTTTAGTCCATATCCTCTTTTGCAATTTCGGTAGAAAACCCAAGTCTATTTTTATCGTTGCCGTTAGTTATTGTTTTCTTTCTTAGTCAGTTCTAGCATTACGGAAGAGGTTTCGGCCAGTGGACCCGTCGGTTCTCGACCTCTATCGTACTGTTACCATTTGCATCTATTTATTATTGAATAAGTTATATATTGATGCATCAAGTACATTCAGCACCTTATATTTTCACGTATTCACTTCTTTGCTTTATTTATATGTTATTACTATCAAACTATGTTATTTATTGCGGATCCACTATCAAACACCTATATACACTAATTGTCAGGGCATAAGCCTGAGAGCCTTATTCATATATAAATATTTGTCAGCAAATCGAGTATTTCCGGCCCAATAATGGAAGAACATCTGGAGATCTAAGCAAATTAGTAAACTCTGAAGTACGAAAATCGCCTGTATCTATTCATGATGGTCAAAAGGAGTCCATTCATTATGAACGAATAACATAAGGAATGTTGAACAACGGCTCTGCTGGGATCAACGTGAAATTTTTGATATCCATTTTCTTCAATAAGGAGAAAACTTACAATATTTGGATTTCAAAATACATAAATTTGTCAGCGAGAAAGTAATATGATTTGACATTTGAATAGTATTTGAATACGTGTTTGTTTAGTTGCATATACCACAATGACGCAATAATAGAGAAATCAACCATTTATAGGTTATTAATGGTCGATTTCGGTGTATGTTTGGCTGCATATATCACAATCATGCATTAATACAGAAATTGAACCATTAACGATCGATTCCATGTGGATTAAACAGACTCGTTAATACAAGGTCGCCGGAATAGTATATTTATTGTTTCAGGTGGGGAAGCCCTTGAGCTATAGTGCATGAAAGACTGAATACTCGAAAGTTTTCGATTATAAGATCATAATCAGAAGAATATAATTAAAATGGAAAAAAAGATGCGTATTCTCTGATAACATATTAGATATGTAATACAAATAACTCACTTTACAGAAAGCAGAACTGCAGATGAACTGATTCTATGAAGCATCATCATATGTGACTTTATAATGTAATCGAGTTTTATTTTGATGATGCTTCATAGGGCACGCTACGTCGAAGCTGATGAAAAGATCTCCTGGTTCAAGGTCAACATCTTCCATAGTTTTCATGAATTACTTAGAATTCTTGACGTAGGAGCTGCTATTTCCCTCTAAGTGTTGTACTAGTGGTAGGGGTATTTCAATAAGTTGTTGGTTGGTGAACTCCGGTCTCAGTGAGGTAGTTTGCACAGAGAGATGTGGTGGTTTGCAGTACTGAAAGTTTAATATTTCCTCAGAGTACTGTAGATCTTTCTCTCTATAGTGGTTGTTGGGTTCTTCTGTGAGAGTTTATAGTTCCCTGTGTGGAGTACCGACTCCGTCTTCATACGTTTTGGGTGTCCATTATAACCTCAATATTTCCTTTGTCAGCTGAAAGAAACTTCATTGATGTTTCTTTCTGTAGAATTTTTGGGGCCCTCTCTTCTTCAGTATTTATGTTTTTTCGGAGATTTCGCCCATTCTCAAGTGTCTTTTTCACTTTACATCTGAATTATTTTGCCTGGATAGGGTTCATTCTGCCACTAGTTGACTCTACAAAGCTTGCGATGTCAGGATGAGTATTTTTTTAATGCAACTGCGAAGTTCAATCGATTTTTCTGTATAGACTATTTCACTTCTGTGAAAGGTTCATTAGAAATATTGCTTATGTTTTTCTTTTTTGTTGATTCATGGGGACCGGTTCCATTTCTCCTAATGCCTCTCTCTTGTCCTTGACAGATTCTCGCGCGTGTGTTATCAGTATTGATAAATATGAGTTGATTGTCCTCCTCTGAGGTTCACTGACTGATTTCTTGGAATCTGGCTGTGGTTTACGTAACTGATTAGTGCATGACTGGCCCGCTCCATGATGCGTTTTGGTCATTCTCTGGGAATGGGTGACTCCACCTGGAAACTGTCTGGGTTGATGTAGTTCTCTCTGGATATTCGTAGAAACTGGAAGAAGGTTTGTAGGTGTCTTTCTTGGTTATTCTTATCATTGTACTCTCGTGGCCTCTGAACTATTCGCTAATGCCGAGCCCGTACCGGATTTCCAAAGTTCGTTTGGAGATTGTATATGATATAGTAATTTCTTCCATACCATTATTTGGATTTAAAGGTTCTCACGGCGTTTTCAGATGAATAGTGACGAGCTTAGGTGCCACTTACTATTCCACTGGTGCACTGATGCGTGTAATTCCACCATGTGCAGTGATGCAGGTCGCTAGAAAGAGCAATGAGCGGTTTCCATACGTACATTAGCTTCGATGTGAGCGGTTTCCTTGAACTCCCGTTTGAGCCAATGTTCCCCTCTAGGTGGAACGCTTATATTATCGCACTCAATTTGATGCTGCTCAGACCAGGCGTGGTCAGCGTTTTCTATTTTGACTTCTTCCCATGATGACTCAATTTATTGTGTTCAGTCAATCTTACGGTAAACGGCCTCTTGGTCTCCACCAATTTCCGCATTTACATAATACTTTATAAATGGAATTCTTGCTGATTTCGGTTCTGTTTTGAGTTTCGGTCCGGGTGAGGAAACTTTTTGGAGATACCTCTGATGTATAGAATGTCTTAGTTCTCTCGAGTTGTTTCAAAACGTATATCCTTCCTGATTGGTTTATATCAGCATCTGGTGACATGTACATCACTCTTTTCACCAATGCTCCTACGAGCCCTCTGAGTGGAGCTATAGTTGAGATACTTTTCCTTATGTGTTTTCTTTATATAAAGAGGTGGGGATATCATTTCATGTTTTTCCAACATCCAATCAAAAGCTTGAGGTACTGTTGGTTTCCATTTCCATCGTGAACTTGATCGGATCCCTAAGGCTGTTTATTCTTAATCGAATCTCTGTTGCTTCTCTATTCATTCAGCTCCATGAACGGATTGACCTGTATATCCAAAAGTTACTGGAATTACCATAGTGCTGCCAAAATATATTTAATTTTCATGTTATTATACCGATTGTCCCTATCTCAACTTTTGTCATATGAATGTAAAATTCATTAATGCAATAAATATTATTATTTCATTATCATTCAGAATTCTGGTACATATTAGCACTCTGGAAGGTTTGTTTCGAATTCGAAGCACAACACAAGCATTCAGTATGCTTAGGTGCAGTTTTGTGGTCCAATTAGAAACTTTAAGATTAATCACTGTATACCATGTTATGTACACTTCAACTCTAAATAAATCTGTAAAATTTGTGAATTAGAGGAAGACCACGAGCCGCCCTGATGATTGGGAAACCATGCTGTAGGCGGATGGTGGGCTCCTTTGGAGTTGAAACAAAACTTCCTCTCTTCTTTTGTTATTTGTTTGCGTACTCTGAACGCACTAGAAGCTTGACATTTGGTGATGAGGATTAGCTTATGCTGACAACTGTTGGTGGTGACGAAATTTCCTGCCTTCAAACTCCACAGCACTATGTTAAGTTTCACTCCTCAATCCATAGGTGTCCCATCTATAATTTCGTGCATTTCACATATATATTGTTATGTTAGGAAATGTTTATCAAATAATGAAATTGATAATTCATTATTGGAACGTAGTTCCTTATCGCGCGTTGCGAACGGGGGCTAGACGGAATCAATTAAGACCAAAAGTTGTAACGAGACTTTCGCTATGGTTGTAAGCCGTGCAGCGTGCGCGTGTTTCTCTGTCTGTCTCTCTCTCTATCTCTCTCTCTCTCTCTCTCCCTTTCTCTCATAGAAAGCAAGCCAGTTATTTTCGTTTCGTCTTTCTATTTCACATGAACAGTGTGGTGTCGCGACGATTATTTTTGTTGAATGTATACAGGTTTTTTGTACATAATTAATGATAAAAAATAATAACAATAATGAATCCTGACAGTGTTTCTGCACAAGTTCCGGATATTGCTGATGGAGTTAGGTAAGTATAGATTTTATACAGACAATAATAAATGCTTATGTATTTTTAGCAAGTACGCATTATAACCTCTCTTTACTATTGTGCTAACCAAGTCATACGCGTTATAATCTCTCCATTATTGTGTGTTTAGCAAGTGTACGTGTCATAACTTTAATAAATTTGAAAGCAAATTATATTTTAATATTACAATATCAATGCGTATGTATTTAGCAAGCCGTGCGTGTTCTAACCCATACGCTGTTGTGTTTACAAAGTCCTGCGCATCTATGACGTGTACGAAAGAATAGACAGACAGAGTGCATATATATATATATATAATATATATATATATAAAATATTATTATAACTTTAAAAAAATTAAATTTTATTACAATTCCTTCACTAATTATTCGAAAGGAACTTCGTTCCATCCGGGTGTCCCTTGACACCTCTCAAGTTTTTTCATTATTAGGTATTTATGTTATCGTGGTTCATGCTATGTTTGTTTCATAATTTTTCGATACTTTTTACTGTTCTGGGATCTTGTAGCATGTTCTAGTCAACGCATGTCTCAAAAAGTCAGCACTGAAGTATCTCTATTGTCATAAATATGTTACCAACAATACATTAAATTTTCACAACCAATAAAATAATATAAAGATCAAAATTTATGAAAAACTTTGGATATCAAGTAGACAAAATTGTATTCCAGTTGGAACATCCTGTATGGTAAATCATATCAGAAGGAAACCCAACAGCGAGATGTCAAAAACAATGCAAGGAAAATAGTAAAATATAAAAAGGTTTAAAGGAGAAAAGTGTCAAATATGAATTTCAACAAATTTTGTACACATGATATGGAATCTAGAATTATATTTTGTAAATGAAATGGTTAGAATAATTTAGAATAACAAAAAGTGATACAGAAAGTAAGAAAAAACTTTAATTTCGTTAAAATAAACAAAAAGTGTGGGTTGCCAAGAGGAAAGATAACAAGCTGGGAGAGATGAAAAATGATGTAAGATACGAAATCTTGTACCAATTTTGAAGAACAATTTGTCATGAAACACAAGAAAAAACCAAGCAAAACTATCCTTAAATGTTATAAAACGAATCCAGATAAGAATGGAAAAATAAACCAGCAAGAAAAAACCACTCACTTTATAAATATAACAAAATTCCTGTCCGTGACGTTGCCAGTGACGAAGGGGGCCTTCTGCAGTGGAGCTGTACTTTTCCAGATATCAAGAACACTTCTTACAGTCAGGAGAATACCCAAAAAAAGTATAGCAGGTATTTTTGAAACCAGAACTGAATAGAGTGAACATATCAGGACCAGTCACTTATTTTGGTTATTTGGATCACTTGTATCCATGCATTTGAACATTCATTGGTTTTTTCCATGCTCCCAGACTGGGCATTACTCTGAAACGTTATATTCACAAAGTATGTTCTCACACATAAGCAGGTTTTACTATTTTACATCACCGTTCTGATTTGGATAAGTTAGATATCGCAGGTTAGGTCAATTTAAGGACTCATTTCAATAAAATGCTATTTGACGACTTTTCTGGATTCATTGTTCATTTATCAGTACCTGATCATAAATATTTCCACAAAATAGCACTTTTGACATCAAGCAGCGCAACAAGTTGACATTACAGAACCCCACTTTGAGAACGAAGATGCGTCCATAGGCGAACCGACTCAGCTGGGATAAAGTAAAAAAGTGTTGAAAGAGGGTAACAACAACATAGCCGGAGTTTCATTACTGTTAAGATAGGTATTTACTTTTCAAAATTAGCAGATATTTATGTGATAATATCATTATATCACTTTTTATTTTTTGAACAAATATTTCTTATCATAACAATATATATATATATATATATATAGAAGAAGGGTAGTCTCGTGACTGGACTAGTTGAAAATAACTATGAATTTGAAATAAACTTTGTAGAAAGGATATTCCTTGAGGTTGCAGTCAAAATAATGGCCTATGAGAAAAAGTAAAACTCTTTCTTATTTAGTCAAAATAAGAAAGAGTTTTACTTTTTCTCATAGGCCATTATTTTGACTGCAACCTCAAGCAATATCCTTTCTACAAAGTTTATTTCAAATTCATAGTTATTTTTATATATATATATATATATATATATATATATATATATACTGAAATACTGAAGGGATCAGGAGTAAATATTAAATTGGGCTTGACAGCGAGTTGAGTAATATATAGGGAGTCAGTTCTTATTGAATTATAAGAGGGAATAAAATAGGGAAATAATCATATATTCATATATATATATATATATATATATATATATATATATGATTATTTCCCTATTTTATTCCCTCTGTATAGATTCAATAAGAACTGACCTCTTCGTATTGCGTTAAAATGTCCCTATATTAGTACATAAAATAGGGAAATAATAATAAAATATAATATATAAAATATAAGCCTGAGAGCCTTATTCATATATAAATATTTGTCAGCAAATCGAGTATTTCCGGCCCAATAATGGAAGAACATCTGGAGATCTAAGCAAATTAGTAAACTCTGAAGTACGAAAATCGCCTGTATCTATTCATGATGGTCAAAAGGAGTCCATTCATTATGAACGAATAACATAAGGAATGTTGAACAACGGCTCTGCTGGGATCAACGTGAAATTTTTGATATCCATTTTCTTCAATTAGGAGAAAACTTACAATATTTGGATTTCAAAATACATAAATTTGTCAGCGAGAAAGTGATATGATTTGACATTTGAATAGTATTTGAATACGTGTGTGTTTAGTTGCATATACCACAATGACGCAATAATAGAGAAATCAACCATTTATAGGTTATTAATGGTCGATTTCGGTGTATGTTTGGCTGCATATATCACAATCATGCATTGATACAGAAATTGAACCATAATATCGGTCATTAACGATCGATTCCATGTGGATTAAACAGACTCGTTAATACAAGGTCGCCGGAAAAGTATATTTATTGTTTCAGGTGGGGAAGCCCTTGAGCTATAGTGCATGAAAGACTGAATACTCGAAAGTTTTCGATTATAAGATCATAATCAGAAGAATATAATTAAAATGAAAAAAAAGATGCGTATTCTCTGATAACATATTAGATATGTAATACAAATAACTCACTTTACAGAAAGCAGAACTGCAGATGAACTGATTCTATGAAGCATCATCATATGTGACTTTATAATGTAATCGAGTTTTATTTTGATGATGCTTCATAGGGCACGCTACGTCGAAGCTGATGAAAAGATCTCCTGGTTCAAGGTCAACATCTTCCATAGTTTTCACGAATTACTTAGAATTCTTGACGTAGGAGCTGCTATTTCCCTCTAAGTGTTGTACTAGTGGTAGGGGTATTTCAATAAGTTGTTGGTTGGTGAACTCCGGTCTCAGTGAGGTAGTTTGCACAGAGAGATGTGGTGGTTTGCAGTACTGAAAGTTTAATATTTCCTCAGAGTACTGTAGATCTTTCTCTCTATAGTGGTTGTTGGGTTCTTCTGTGAGAGTTTATAGTTCCCTGTGTGGAGTACCGACTCCTCTTCATACGTTTTGGTGTCCATTATAACCTCAATATTTCCTTTGTCAGCTGAAAGAAACTTCATGATGTTTCTTTCTGTAGAATTTTTGGGGCCCTCTCTTCTTCAGTATTTATGTTTTTTCGGAGATTTCGCCCATTCTCAAGTGTCTTTTTCACTTTACATCTGAATTATTTTGCCTGGATAGGGTTCATTCTGCCACTAGTTGACTCTACAAAGCTTGCGATGTCAGGATGAGTATTTTTTTAATGCAACTGCGAAGTTCAATCGATTTTTCTGTATAGACTATTTCACTTCTGTGAAAGGTTCATTGAAATATTGCTTATGTTTTTCTTTTTTGTTGTTCATGGAGACCGGTTCCATTTCTCCTAATGCCTCTCTCTTGTCCTTGACAGATTCTCGCGCGTGTGTTATCAGTATTGATAAATATGAGTTGATTGTCCTCCTCTGAGGTTCACTGACTGATTTCTTGGAATCTGGCTGTGGTTTACGTAACTGATTAGTGCATGACTGGCCCGCTCCATGATGCGTTTTGGTCATTCTCTGGGAATGGGTGACTCCACCTGGAAACTGTCCGGGTTGATGTAGTTCTCTCGGGATATTCGTAGAAACTGAAAGAAGGTTTGTAGGTGTCCTTCTTGGTTATTCTTATCATTGTACTCTCGTGGCCTCTGAACTATTCGCTAATGCCGAGCCCGTACCGGATTTCCAAAGTTCGTTTGGAGATTGTATATGATATAGTAATTTCTTCCATACCATTATTTGGATTTAAAGGTTCTCACGGCGTTTTCAGATGAATAGTGACGAGCTTAGGTGCCACTTACTATTCCACTGGTGCACTGATGCGTGTAATTCCACCATGTGCAGTGATGCAGGTCGCTAGAAAGAGCAATGAGCGGTTTCCATACGTACATTAGCTTCGATGTGAGCGGTTTCCTTGAACTCCCGTTTGAGCAATGTTCCCCTCTAGGTGGAACGCTTATATTATCCACTCAATTTGATGCTGCTCAGACCAGGCGTGGTCAGCGTTTTCTATTTTGACTTCTTCCCATGATGACTCAATTTATTGTGTTCAGTCAATCTTACGGTAAACGGCCTCTTGGTCTCCACCAATTTCCGCATTTACATAATACTTTATAAATGGAATTCTTGCTGATTTCGGTTCTGTTTTAAGTTTCGGTCCGGGTGAGGAAACTTTGGAGATACCTCTGATGTATAGAATGTCTTAGTTCTCTCGAGTTGTTTCAAAACGTATATCCTTCCTGATTGGTTTATATCAGCATCTGGTGACATGTACATCACTTTTCTCACCAATGCTCCTACGAGCCCTCTGAGTGGAGCTATAGTTGAGATACTTTTCTTTATGTGTTTTCTTCTATATAAAGAGGTGGGGGATATCATTTCATGTTTTTCCAACATCCAATCAAAAGCTTGAGGTAGTGTTGGTTTCCATTTCCATCGTGAACTTGATCGAATCCCTAAGGCTGTTTATTCTTAATCGAATCTCTGTTGCTTCTCTATTCATTCAGCTCCATGAACGGATTGACCTGTATATCCAAGAGTTACTGGAATTACCATAGTGCTGCCATAATATATTTGATTTTCATGTTATTATACCGATTGTCCCTATCTCAACTTTTGCCATATGAATGTAAAATTCATTAATGCAATAAATATTATTATTTCATTATCATTCAGAATTCTGGTACATATTAGCACTCTGGAAGGTTTGTTTCGAATTCGAAGCACAACACAAGCATTCAGTATGCTTAGGTGCAGTTTTGTGGTCCAATTAGAAACTTTAAGATTAATCACTGTATACCATGTTATGTACACTTTAACTCTAAATAAATCTGTAAAATCTGTGAATTAGAGGAAGACCACGAGCCGCCCTGATGATTGGGAAACCATGCATAGGCGGATGGTGGGCTCCTTTGGAGTTGAAACAAAACTTCATTTCTTCTTTTGATATTTGTTTGCGTACTCTGAACGCACTAGAAGCTTGACATTTGGTGATGAGGATTGGCTTATGCTGACAACTGTTGGTGACGAAATTTCCTGCCTTCAAACTCCACAGCACTATGTTAAGTTTCTCTCCACAATCCATAGATGTCCCATCTATAATTTCGTGCATTTCACATATATATTGTTATGTTAGGAAATGTTTATCAAATAATGAAACTGATAATTCATTATTGGAACGTAGTTCCTTATCGCGCGTTGCGAACGGGGGCTAGACGGAATAAATTAAGACCAAAAGTTGTAACGAGACTTTCGCTATGGTTGTAAGCCGTGCAGCGTGCGCGTGTTTCTCTGTCTGTCTCTCTCTCTATCTCTCTCTCTCTCTCTCTCATAGAAAGCAAGCCAGTTATTTTCGTTTCGTCTTTCTATTTCACATTGAACAGTGTGGTGTCGCGACGATTATTTTTGTTGAATGTATACAGGTTTTTTGGACATAATAAATGATAAAAAATAATAACAATAATGAATCCTGACAGTGTTTCTGCACAAGTTCCGGATATTGCTGATGGAGTTAGGTAAGTATAGATTTTATACAGACAATAATAAATGCTTATGTATTTTTAGCAAGTACGCATCATAACCTCTCTTTACTATTGTGCTAACCAAGTCATACGCGTTATAATCTCTCCATTATTGTGTGTTTAGCAAGTGTACGTGTCATAACTTCAATAAATTTAAAAGCAAATTATATTTTAATATTACAATATCAATGCGTATGTATTTAGCAAGCCATGCGTGTTCTAACCCATACGCTGTTGTGTTTACAAAGTCCTGCGCATCTATGACGTGTACGAAAGAATAGACAGACAGAGTGCATATATATATATATATACATATATATATATATAAAATATTATTATAACTTTAAAAAAATTAAATTTTATTACAATTCCTTCACTAATTATTCGACAGGAATTTCGTTCCATCCGGGTGTCCCTTGACACCTCTCAAGTTTTTTCATTATTAGGTATTTATGTTATCGTGGTTCATGCTATGTTTGTTTCATAATTTTTCGATACTTTTTAATGTTCTGGAATCTTGTAACATGTTCTAGTCAACGCATGTCTCAAAAAGTCAGCACTGAAGTATCTCTATTGCCATAAATATGTTACCAACAATACATTAAATTTTCACAACCAATAGAAATAATATAAATATCAAAATTTATGAAAAAATTTGGATCTCAAGTAGACAAAATTGTATTCAAGTTGGAACATCATGTATGCTAAATCATATCAGAAGAAAACCCAACAGCGAGATGTCAAAAACAATGCAAGGAAAATAGTAAAATATAAAAAGGTTTAAAGGAGAAAAGTGTCAAATATGAATTTTAACAAATTTTGTACACATGATATGGAATCTAGAATTATATTTTGTAAATGAAATGGTTAGAATAATTTAGAATAACAAAAAGTGATACAGAAAGTAAGAAAAAACTTTAATTTCGTTAAAATAAACAAAAAGTGTGGGTTGCCAAGAGAAAGATAACAAGCTGGGAGAGATGAAAATGATGTAAGATACGAAATCTTGTACCAATTTTGAAGAACAATTTGTCATGAAACAGAAAAAAACCAAGCAAAACTATCCTTAAATGTTATAAAACGAATCCAGATAAGAATGGAAAAATAAACTAGCAAGAAAAACCACTCACTTTATAAATATAACAAAATTCCTGTCCGTGACGTTGCCAGTGACGAAGGGGGCCTTCTGCAGTGGAACTGTACTTTTCCAGATATCAAGAACACTTCTAACAGTCAGGAGAACACCCAAAAAAAGTATAGCAGGTATTTTTGAAACCAGAACTGGATAGAGTGAACATATCAGGACCAGTCACTTATTTTGGTTATTTGGATCACTTGTATCCATGCATTTGAACATTCATTGGTTTTTTCCATGCTCCAAGACTGGGCATTACCCTGAAACGTTATATTCACAAAGTATGTTTTCACACATAAGCAGGTTTTACTATTTTACATCACCGTTCTGATTTGGATAAGTTAGATATCGCAGGTTAGGTCAATCTAAGGACTCATTTCAATAGAATGATAACTATTTGACGATTTTTTTGGATTCATTGTTCATTTATCAGTACCTGATCATAAATATTTCCACAAAATAGCACTTTTGACATCAAGCAGCGCAACAAGTTGACATTACAGAACCCCACTTTGAGAACGGAGATGCGTCCATAGGCGAACCGACTAAGCTGGGATGAAGTAAAAAAGTGTTGAAAGAGGGTAACAACAACATAGCCGGAGTTTCATTACTGTTAAGATAGGTATTTACTTTTCAAAATTATCAAATAAAAAAAAAAGAAATCAATGAAACAAATTTATTATAACAAATATTTCATCATGATAACTAGTTATTAAATATTAAAAATGAATAAATAATAATAACAATCATTATAATTATATATATATATATATATGTAATGTAATGGACATAGCCCTCAAAAGGATGAGTTAACCATAGACACCTGTTTCGGGCTTTCGGCCCTCATCAGATATTTTGTTATTGAAAAAAGTAAGTTGTTAATATAATAAAATTACGTTTACCTCATATAAGATGCTTATATTACTATAACTGTTACCACTGTTATCATTGTGATTATTACGATGATTGATATTAGTTATAAAATTATGGAATTATTTCATCTAATTTATTATTATATTTATTTTTATTTTTACTTTAATTCAATATTTGTAACATAGTACTGTTTATTGTTGGTATTGTAGTTATTACGATTAATATTAGTAAAACAAATTATGAAACTGTGTCATTAACTGTACACTCCTACCTTAGTATCTCATATTTTAAAAAAACTATATTAAGTTAACATTATTCCTTCATCACATGCAAGCGACAGTCATATACTGAAGCTGCGTAATTCCCTTCTGGTTGTTTGTTTACTTCTTATATGTGTTATACAGAGTGGCCACTTTTTTAATGGGATTGTATTGGTAACTTTTAAACCCTGAGAGTTAGAAAGTCGGTCAAATGGAGAAAAAGTTGCATTCATAAAAGCATTGTCAAGCAGTTCAAACAAATCGAGATTATTAGGGCCGGTTATTGAGATATCATAAGAAAAGTAAATTCTGTCATTTTGATTGTTCTTTTTTTCCTACTTTATTTCGAATATTATAAAAAAATGTCACAAGAGTTTTTCATTCGACAGTAAATTATCCTCAATTTGACATAATCAGATTTTGTATCCAACGTTTCGTACGCTCTGTCCACCCTCAACCTCATTTTTTTCAATACGAACCTGCATATTTTATGACACTTTTCGAAATAACTTTCAACGCTCAATTCAACGATATATCATACAATGTCATTCAAAGTTGATTTTCAGGTGATTTTGACCCTTATCCAAATTTCTTTGGGTCGGATCTGTATTACATTTAGGTACATTTAGTTTAATTAACAATACATTTCGATGAGAATATCAACTAACTCATCTTCAACTGAATGGAACGTAACAGAATCAAAGCAAGAAACAAGTAATAATTATTTACAAATTTCAAGAGGTGAAAAACCTAATTCATAATAATTAAACGAAACTATCATTTAATGAAAGAAAAATCAAATGATTATTCGAAAGTAAATGATGAACATTAATGAAGTGAGTGTTCGAAATGTCCACCATTTTGTAAAATGCACTTTGCGGTTCTGGAACCCATACTTTTATACATTTGCTTATTTCGTCTCCTTGAATACCTTCCAATACATTCTCAATCTTCTCGCGAAGAATCTCTATTGTCGGGTTCGTAGTATCATACATTTCATTTTCGAGATATCCCCATGCTACTGGACCTCTTGTTCCAATCCATGAATCGGGAAAAGTTCGATTTAGATAGTCTGTGACTATTCTTGAGTTGTGTGGACCACATCCGTCTTGTTGGATCCATGGACTATTACGCCGATACCGTGTAGGAAGATCATCCAACATTTCTTCTATAATTTCTACATATTTTGCTCCGGTTAGGTTGCCGTCAATGAAATAGGGTCCCAGTAATTTATTATTCAACAAACCGCACCATATGTTCAAAGAAAAACGATATTGATGTCTAACTTCATGAATTAAGTGAGGATTTTCTGTGGCATAAAAATGTTTGTTCTTTCGATTGAACATGCCAGAATTTGTGAATGTCATTGTTGTTATTCCGCACCTTCCGTTGAAACCAATTACAGAATTGCAACCTTCTCTCAGGATCATTGCGATATAGTTTTTGCACGGCTTGGTATTTATAGTCATGGTATCCGTGTCTCTTGACTATTTTATTAACAGCACTTTTTGATAAATTGCATTCACTGGCCATAGTTCTCGATCCTATTCCTGGATTCATTCGAATTTGGGCCAGAACATTGATGTCATTGATAGGCTCGTTTCGTCGTACATAAGGACCTCTAGGTTTGATGAATGAATTATGTGCAAGTAACGTTGTAGATAAACGTCGAAACATTTTAATAGTTGGTGTTGTTCTTTCAGGATATAATTCACCATACTTTTGTTGTGCTTTGAACGAATTTCTATCTAGTTTTATGTACACTTCGTACATATCTCTCTTCTCTTCATTTGTGTATCTTACCATATCGAATAAGTTAAATTGAAATTACTCAGAAAAGTATTTAATGACAAGTTCTTGTGACACAATGATAAACGAAGTGACAAATAATATGACATTTCTTGTTATGTTCTTTTTTATCCACGGCCTACTACTTGAAAATAATACATTCAATATACCTGGAGTTGTGTATATGTAAGAAAAAACAAGTCTATCAACGATATCAATGTTCTGGTCCAAATTCAATTGAACCCAGAAAAAAAATCGAGAACTGTGGCCACTGAATGCAATTTATCAAAAACTGCTGTTAATAAAATAGTCAAGAGACGCGAATACAATGATTTTAAATTTGAATACCAAGCCTTGCAAAAATTATATCGTAATGATCCCAAAATGAAGTTCAATTCTGTGATTTGTTTCAACGGAACAAATGACAAATCCAACAATAATGATTCCTCGCGAGAAGATTGAGAATGTATTGGAAGGTATTCAAGGAGACGAAAGAAGCAAATGTATAAGAAGTATGGGTTCCAGAACCGCAAAGTGCATTCTACAAAATGGTGGACATTTCGAACACTCACTTCATTAATGTTCATCATTTACTTTCGAATAATCATTTGATTTTTCTTTCATTAAATGATAGTTTCGTTTAATTATTATGAATTAGGTTTTTCACCTCTTGAAATTTGTAAATAATTATTACTTGTTTCTTGCTTTGATTCTGTTACGTTCCATTCAGTTGAAGATGAGTAAGTTGATTTTCTTATCGGAATGTATTGCATGTTGTTAATTGAACTAAAGGTACCTAAATGTAATACAGATTCGACCCAAAGAAATTTGGATAAGGGTCAAAATCATCTGAAAATCAACTTTGAATGACATTGTATGATATATCGTTGAATTTAGCGTTAAAAGTTATTTCGAAAAGTGTCATAAAATATGCAGGTCCGTATTGAAAAAAATGAGGTTGAGGGTAGCCCAGAGCGTACAAAACGTTGGATACAAAATCTGATTGTGTCAAAATGAGGATAATTTACTGTCGAATAAAAAACTCCAGTGACATTTTTTGATGATATTCGAAATAAAGTAGGAAAAAAAGAAAAATCAAAATGACAGAATTTACTTTTCTTATGATATCTCAATAACCGGCCCTGATAATCTCGATTTGTTTGAACTGCTTGACAATGCTTCTATGAATGCAACTTTTTCTCCATTTGACCGACCTTCTAACTCTTATGGTTTAAAAGTTACCAATACAATCCCATTAAAAAAGTTGCCACTCTGTATAAACTCTACCGTACTTCTTTCCTTGGTGAATAAACAGAACTTTTATGTATTATTATCATCATTTGTGAATTTTCAAGGGAGAATAATCATTAAATTCGATGGAACCAAACTTCCAGTTATGAAAATTCAGTGTTCCTATTGTTTTTGAGGGCCAGTGATTTGATGGAAGAAATCACTGGAGAGAAGCTATCAATACCGAATATACTAAAAAGTGGAAAAAGAAAGACAACCCAGCCATGGTCGTATTTCTATCATCCATCATTGAGAATCAATTATCGTGCTTGCTAAATAGCTAAATTGCTGGGAAAATGTGGGAGAAACTCATAATGGTTCACGAACAAAAGTCAGAAGTTTCGAAACATATTCACTAAGAATTTTATGAAATGCATATGGATGTGGAGCACCTTCGTAAGCGGCGCCGCAGAATTGGGCCTGTCAACAAGCGAAGGCGATGTATTCCAAACGTTTGTAGCTCACGGTAGAAAAACCATAAAATTTCGTATTCGCGGGTGCATTTGAACGCAACCACTTCTTTTTTTTTCTCCACATCATTTACATTTGCGGCCGACTCGTTCATTGCCATTCATTTATTGTAGACACGCATTTGACACGGTGCCTCTCTTTAATAGGTACACGTCAAATCACAATACAAATGCCGTTTTGACGTTTGCGACCGAAAAATTTGAACTATCGCACTTTGTAAACAACCTTTTCATCACAGCGGTATATGAGGAATAAGTAATACTGTCTGGATCTGTTTTTCTGATTCCGCCACTGCGGCGCTGCACGTTGAACTCATTTCTCATGCTCCAAGTCCATATCCAGAGGTCAAAATATTGCCAACAGTTGGGAGTTATGGGTGGAAAGATATCTGATGTTGCTATAATTTCCAAAATATTCAATAGCCCACCACCAAAATATGCAGTGGTGGTAACAGCATGGGATTCTTTCGACCCCAGCAAACAACGCTCTCAGATCTCAGAAACTGTCCGTTCCATATGTCAGTGACGACAGTTTGGCTCTCCAAATCGAATCTATAAAAAACCATCCAAATCACAGGAAACAGAATATCCAAGATCTCAAACAAAAAACGAAATGGCGGATGTTGCAAAAATAAGCCGTTGGTGAAAATAATTTCCGATCAGAAAAGCAAAGAAATCTCAAAAAGTTAATTCCAGAAGCAATTCTACTCGTAGAAATAGCAGTGAAACTTGTGACTCACCCAGTAGTATCGAAAATTGGGTGGACAATGGAGAAAGTGGAAATGATATTTGGTTGGCTGATAGTGACAATTTGAAACCGATGAACGATGAAGTGATTAAAATTGCAGATGATGAGTTGTGAAAGCAGCAGCAATCGGATAAATCAATGTGAAACCATATATCTAAGGTGTGCGGAGGGACAGAGTTATTTCAGATGTTTTCTATATATCTGAATTTAGAAGAAATTTCTTAAATGTGGGCAATATTACAGATAAATGTTCCGTGATGATATCCAAAGTGACCGATGCAAATTTCGCAACCTGATGGTGAACAACTTTGCGTGAGTGTGAGACGTGACAACATGTTCACAATGCTATTCGAATGTAATGCAATAACAAGAGATACTCTGAAACTTTGGCATGAAAGATTGGGACATATCAATTTGAAGTAGGTTGAAGACACCATAAAAAGCGGTGCAGTTGAACGAGCACATATCACAGATAAATCAGAGTTAATTTGCGAAGCCCACAGCCTGAGTAGGCGGAATCGAAGGAGTTTCATCCAATCAAATGGCCCCAGAGCACAAAAGTCTGGAGGATTCATGTACACAGATATTTTCGGTCCGTCCAATATAGCATATCCAAGCAGATCACGATATCTCCTGTTATTCAAGAACAATTGTACTGAATTCAGGACAATCCACTTCTCACAACATAAATCAGAACTCTTTCAGAAATTTGTTGAATTTGAAACACTTGTGGAAAGGTAAAGTGGGGATATACCTAGTTCCATAAATGGAAACATGCGAACATTTTTCTGAGAAAGAGGTATAAGGTAAAACATCGGCACCTTATGTACACAAGCAAAATGGGAAATCTCAAAGGGATATGAAACTATTGAGGATAGTGCTCATTCTATGTTGCATTCGAAGAATTTGATTTTGGAGCTGTGGGAGAAGCCCTGATTACTTCGATATATAACCAAGCAAATGAATCAAACAACACCTCACGAAAATGAGTTCAGTAGAAAGCTCTCAATATATAACATTCTCGATTTTTTTAATCCATGGCCATGTATAATCCAAAGGAATTATGAAAAAAATAATTTTGGCTGAGTATGAAAAAGAATCTTCAAATCATCGGTTGTTCGATCAGTTAAAAATACAAATAAACATGAGTGCAAATGTTCGTTAAGATGAACCTGATGTTCCTACCCATAAAAATAAACGGAAGTATGAGCTGTGAAGGCGGTGACAACAGAGATAATGAACAAGAGAACCCAGTTGGGAAAAACAAGTATGAATAACGTGACAGATTTTAGATTCGGTCTCCAAAATATTTTAGTGCAATGATTGTTGATGTCGATATTCCAACTTGATGTCGATATTCCAACTTGATGTCGATATTCCACCATGAGCAAGCGATTACTTCAGAAGAATCTGATCCTTGGTTGTTGGCAATGCAAGGGGAAATGAATTCCCTAAAGAAAAATGGCACTTGGATCCTGCAAGAAAAGCCAGAAAATTTCAATATTATTGACTGTAAATGGGTGTTTTAAAGAAAAATCTTCAGAAGGAAATGAAAGATACAAAGCTAGAATAGTTGCAAATAGAACTAACACAAAGAGAGACATGATAAATTTTCTCCTATAGCGAGCTATTTATCAACTCGGGTGCTACTTACCATAGGTGCTCAGTATGATCTTGAAATCGCTTAACTCGATATTGAAACAGCGTTTTTGTATGGAAATTTAAGTGAAACCATCCCTGCCAAAAATACCACATAAAATCTCATGAAAAAATATAGACGAATTATGAGAATTTATAAGGATTTATGAGGAAAGTTCTCAACCTATAACTACGTTATGCCTGGAAGGTTAAATGACGATTTATAAGTAGAAATGATTTATAAGCATACCCGAATACATGGTATACGAGTTTATTTCAGGCAGTGGTTGTTTAAAGAGACTATAAGATTCGATGAGGTATTCCACTTCCAATTACAACGATATTATATGCCCATTTACAAGCTTGTGAACGAATGAGAAATGTGTGGAAATCAACAACTATAATCTTGAGAGATAAGTGCCATGTGAAGTGGAATGAATAGAAAAATTGAATTTAAACGGTTTTCTTCACATAAAGGATTCAATATAAAATTGAACCAAAGAAAGGTAGATCTCAGGTGAAAAACAACTACTTTCCTGGCAAATACCACGCAGAAAGTTGAATGATATTCACCTGAAAAATCCATGCATACTTCCATATAATATCAATGGACATTGAATGCAAATGTTTCTTTCTGATAAGCTCGATTATGTTTAATTTATGTCGTGTTCACCTAACAATCCACATACCGGTTTCAGGCTTCTTGGCCCTCATCAGTACAAAGTAGTCAACCAGCCAAAGGTCCAAAGAACTCTGGCTGAAGTGAGACACAACGTAAACAAACCATCATCGATCTTGTAACACCTATAGGTACGCCGGAAAAGATAAACTTTAACTGGCGGTACCTAGTGACGAAAAACACTCCGAAAATCTCCCACCTCGATAGGTTTCTAAATAAAGATTCCTTCTCAGTAGGAGATTGCAAGCCCGTCTAGCATATAGTGAGAGATAGGTGCCATGTGAAGTGGAATGAATAGAAAAATCGAATTTAAACGGTTTTCTTCACATAAAGGATTCAATATAAAATTGAAGCAGAGAAAGGTAGATCTCAGGTGAAAAACAACTACTTTCCTGGCAAATACCACGCAGAACGTTGAATGATATTCACCTGAAAAATCCATGCATACTTCCATATAATATCAATGGACATTGAATGCAAATGTTTCTTTCTGATAGGCTCGATTATGTTTAATTTATGTCGTGTTCACCTAACAATCCTGAGATCTACCTTTCTCTGGTTCAATTTTATATTGAATCCTTTATGTGAAGAAAACCGTTTAAATTCGATTTTTCTATTCATTCCACTTCACATGGCACTTATCTCTCACTATATGCTAGACGGGCTTCCACCCTACTGAAAGGAATCTTTCATTTAGAAACCTATCGAGGTGGAGATTTTCGAGTGTTCTTTCTGTCACTAGGTACCGCCAGTTAAAGTTTATCTTTCGGCGTACCATAGGTGTTACAAGATCGATGATGGTTTGTTTACGTTGTGTCACTCGCCAAGTTCTTTGGACCTTTGGCTGGTTGACTCTCGTACTGATGAGGGCCAAGAAGCCTGAAACCGTATGCGATTGTTAGTGAACACGACATAAATTAAACATAATCGAGCTTATCAGAAAGAAACATTTGCATTCAATGTCCATTGATATTATATGAAGTATCATGGATTTTCAGGTGAATATCATTCAACGTTCTGCGTGGTATTGCCAGGAAAGTAGTTGTTTTCACCTGAGATCTACCTTTCTCTGGTTCAATTTTATATTGAATCCTTTATGTGAAGAAAACCGTTTAAATTCGATTTTTCTATTCATTCCACTTCACATGGCACTTATCTCTCACTATATGCTAGACGGGCTTGCCACTCCTACTGAGAAGGAATCTTTTATTTAGAAACCTATTGAGGTGGGAGATTTTCGGAGTGTTTCTTTCTGTCACTAGGTACCGCCAGTTAAAGTTTATCTTTTCCGGCGTACCTATAGGTGTTACAAGATCGATGATGGTTTGTTTACGTTATGTCTCACTTCAGCCAGAGTTCTTTGGACCTTTGGCTGGTTGACTACTCCGTACTGATGAGGGCCAAGAAGCCTGAAACCGGTATGCGGATTGTTAGGTGAACACGACATAAATTAAACATAATCGAGCTTATCAGAAAGAAACATTTGCATTCAATGTCCATTGATATTATATGGAAGTATGCATGGATTTTTCAGGTGAATATCATTCAACGTTCTGCGCGGTATTTGCCAGGAAAGTAGTTGTTTTTCACCTGAGATCTACCTTTCTCTGGTTCAATTTTATATTGAATCCTTTATGTGAAGAAAACCGTTTTAATTCGATTTTTCTATTCATTCCACTTCACATGGCACTTATCTCTCACTATATGCTAGACGGGCTTGCCACTCCTACTGAGAAGGAATCTTTTATTTAGAAACCTATCGAGGTGGAGAATTTTCGAGTGTTTCTTTCTGTCACTAGGTACCGCCAGTTAAAGTTTATCTTTTCCGGCGTACCTATAGGTGTTACAAGATCGATGATGGTTTGTTTACGTTGTGTCTCACTTCAGCCAGAGTTCTTTGGACCTTTGGCTGGTTGACTACTCCGTACTGATGAGGGCCAAGAAGCCTGAAACCGGTATGCGGATTGTTAGGTGAACACGACATAAATTAAACATAATCGAGCTTATCAGAAAGAAACATTTGCATTCAATGTCCATTGATATTATATGAAAGTATGCATGGATTTTTCAGGTGAATATCATTTAACGTTCTGCGTGGTATTTGCCAGGAAAGTAGTTGTTTTTCACCTGAGATCTACCTTTCTCTGGTTCAATTTTATATTGAATCCTTTATGTGAAGAAAACCGTTTAAATTCGATTTTTCTAACTATAATCTTATTGGGTATCTTGTGGAGACATTGGGTTCAGGATTCGATGGTTTGGATCAGGAATATCTTATCCAAATTTATGGGATTCCTGTAAGCTTTCATACGACTCAAAATCACTGAGAATGCACAAGTGTCGATAAGGAAACAAGCATACAGAGTATAAGAGTTTGTATTAGGCAGCGGTGGTTCGGAGAGACTATAAAATCCGATGAGGTTTTCCCATTTTAATTACAACGATATTCTATGCTCATCCACAAGTTCGAGAACCTATGAGAAATTCATAAATTTAATCTTATTGGGTATCGTGTGGAGAAAGTGGGTTCAGGATTTGATGGTTTGGATTATCTTATCTAATTTCATGCGACTCCTATAAGCTTTCGTATGACTTAGAATTACTGAGAATTCACAAGTTTTGAAAGGAAAACATGGATACAGAGTGTAAGAGTTTGTATTAGGCAGTGATGGTTCGAAGACATTATAAGATTCGATGAGGTATAATCCACTTTCGATTATAATAATATTCTATGCTCATTCACAAGTCTGAGATAGTATGAGAAATGTGTGAAAATTCACAATTAATAATTTTATTGGGTATTGTATGGATTCGAAGGTATGTACTAGGAATTCTGCATCTAACTTTATGCGAATGTTTTAAGACTTCTAGAGGCTCGAAATAACTAAGAATTCACGAGTTCCGACGAAAAAGTTCGACACAGAGTATTTATGAGAGTCTGTATCAGGAAGTGTTAGTTTTAGGAGGCTATGAGGTTCAATAAGGTATTCCAATTTCAATTGCAATAATATTCTATGCTCATTCACAAGCATGAGAACCTATAACAAAGGTGGGGAAATTCATAAATATAATCTAATAAGGTATCTTATGGAGAAAGTGTTTCCAGGATTGCATGGTTTGGATCAGGAATTTCTTATCCAATTTTATGCGACTCCTATAAGCGTCATATGACTCAGAATATTTGAGGAACTCATAAGTGTCGATAAGAAAACGAAGATACTTCATAACGTTGATACTTTCGATTATAAAATAACTTAAATCTATTTCAGTAAGGAAATTGCAATATCAAATGATGACCCGGGAGTTATTTCAACATTTTGTTTGAACAGTAACTCTTTCCACAAAATAATAGCTCCCTTTGTATGATTGGACCGTATGGTAAAATTATTTTCAAAGTTCCCGCCATATGCCTGGAAGACGGCTTGGGTCAATCACAATGCAAAGATATTGTCCCCTATAGGGATATAGATTATTGACAATTTTCGTTATGCTGTTTGAAGTCAAATTATTTGTTGTGCTCAGTAATGGTGCTGGTTTTAGCAAAGTGTGGCATCGTGCCTCGTAAATGGTATTGTGAAAGTTTTTCTACCATTCATCTCAGGTAAGTTATATATTATAGATAGAAAATTATGTGTGAACACTTCCTGGAAATATGGATATGATAAACTTTTTCAAGCGTATATACTATTAACTCGCATTCACGCACGTTTTCTGGCTTAATTCCGGCGTTGAATCGTAATGAATAGAATTGACTAAAAAATGACTTGATGACCACAATACTACATAAAAAACAAACCTAACTTATTTTCTGTGTGCCAAATCTGTCGTAGCTGTTTTTCAGTGGATACATTAAAATTTTCAAATACCTACCTCTCTTATAAACTGGCATGAAGTGTATTAGTTACTCAAATAATATATTATTGTGGATTGAGTACAAAAAATATATAAACTGATATTGTTGGTTTCAAAACAATAGTTTTATGAATTAGTTGGTACTGTTGATACTGAAATACATCAATGGCCAGAAAATTGAAAAGTTTCTGCTCGGTATAATGATGGCTGATTCCATATAGGTATATACATTTATGCAAGCCATATAACGCACATTTCTTGGTAGTTGGTGAGACTGTACTTTATGACACATCTTCAAGCCATATAACTAATAAGTATATTATAGATGTACAAGTTATTACTTTTGCTATTTAGAAACATGTTTTTGTGGGAATAGAGTTTTTTGAAGCAGATGGTGAGTTGCTTGTCTAACCTCCCGGAAAAAATAAGTTTGGTAGCCACTTCTTGAACAACCAAACTATTGAAACAAACTGAACAATGGTGAATGCCCTGCTGCCAATTGGATGATCTAGTTATGAGTATTGTAGCTAGAACATTTTTTTAAGAAGATGAGACTGATTTATTCTGTGAACAATAATGTCTCCATAACATACTTCAATTTCCTTTTCCTTTCACTAGATAAAACTGATACTATTTTTTCTTGTACAGGGTGTCCCACTTGAAGATGTTACCCTCCTTTCATTCTCGTAATTCCTCAATATATAACGATAAGTATGCTGAAGTTAAGGATATAGCTCAAGGACGCCCACGATTTTTTCACATTTGAGTGATTACATTGAAAATTATCCATTACTTTTCAGTCTATGTTCCAATGAAAGCCTATTCCTTAGTTATTCCTATAATATTATTTCATATATGTGTCACATCATAACTGGTACCATTTTTTTTTTGAAAAGCTCTTTATTCTGTAAATACAGAAAAAAATAGATCTGTAATTGAAAAAATAATAAAAGTACATTCAAGAGAAGTTTTTGAATAACAAAAATATGTTGAGAATTATGAGATTGAAGGGGGTGACACCTTTGAGTGGAACATGGTGTACAACCTGAATCATTTTAAGTATTAATTTATTGAATTTTCTCTTTTCAAATGCCTTAAGTTAATCAAAATTTGTTCTTCTTCAGACGACTCTACTGAGGCTCCAAAAAAATTAAGCTAGCTGAAACCTTTTCGGATATCTAAAGTGAAAATGAAGAATTGCCTTCTAGAAGGCCAATAAAAAAGGGCTCTGTTTAATGAAACATCAACTGAAGAAGATGACAGTTATCGTAAATATGTCTATTTAGAATAATAGGTACAATTTTTTATGTTTTATGTGAAACTATTATTATGCTCACTAAGTGGGAAACACATGACCTTCCCTTTCTTCATTAATAATTAATATTTTATCAATTACTCATTTTTGTTCTTGTCTTACCTCAACTTCCCCAATTGTTGCGGATGCTATACTCCAAAAATGCTCGTAAACATCAATCCAAGAAATTGAAGATAAAATCAAAATAATACTCTCATTGGCAGATACCTACTGTATGTTCATTATTTATATAATTATCCATTCAATTCAAATCTTACAAATACATTTAGTTTCTGTGAAAATATTGGAAGTTGTACCTCTTTATTTTCATACATATAAAGCTAAGTTTTGGAGACATTGAAAAATCTTCAGTTATAAATGAGGTGTGAGCAGTTAGTCTTTTCAGCAAATTTTTGTTCCACTTTTCCTATATGATATTCCTCAAATAAGTGGTATAATATGATCACTAATTGAAAATATACACTTTGTGGACAACTTTTATTATTGTTATATTTAATACATCTTGTAGAAAAATCAACAGTTATAAAAGTTCTGTTTCCCATGAACTTAATTTTATTTTACTGATGATGACACTAGTGTGGTACATGATGTCCTAGTTATGAAAGAGTGTATCTGTGACTTCTGGTTATACATCGCCGATGGTTCTATATGGATTTACGTTTTCACTCCAACTTCAGTTTCATACACTCTCTTCTATCATCCACGTATTCGAACATATACAAACCATGATTGCTAATTCTTGGAATCGCCATCAGAAACAGATATGTGTTATAAGTGAAGACCACATTGGAATATCATAGATTCTTGTAAGTGACTGCCATTATCTACCAAACCCAACCATATAAAAACTATGGCGTTCATCCTAGGGATTACGGTTAGGAACATATAGGAGCTGTACGTTGAGTACACTCAAAAACTGTGGATATTACTGAGAAATTGCCGTGAGAGCCCAATTAAATGTGTATCTGTGAATCATAATGCCTTCTAGTGAATATCACCGATGGTTTTATATGGATTTAGGGTTTCACTTTCCAACATCTCATATACCGACTCTCCTCCATTAACCGCTTGTTTAAACATATACAAACGATATTGCAATCATTCTGGGAATCACCATCAGTAACATATGGCTGGTATGTGTGAGAACCACAATTGGAAACCATAGACTGCTATGAAATATCATACATTCTCAATTATTTTCAAACTGCATGAACTCATAGAAACATAGGTTCAGCATTCATCTCAGGAATCGCTGATGAGTTAAGTGTAAAAACACATTAAAATATCATAAATTCACGTTGGGGAATGCCATTAGAATTGAAGGAGATATATATCTGTATTGTCTATTGAATACTGATGAATATTGTATATGGTTCTATATGGGTTCTAACTTGGATCTCATGAGTTATCTTATATTTATTATATATCAGTCTTTATGAGACATTTTTGGCAGACATGTTCATGAGAAAACCCAAAGGTTCTGGAATACCTAGTGATCTGGTTTGCAAACTGAAGAAAAGTTTTTACGGACTCGGAGTCCGGAGCTCCGCTATGCTTATAAATTTCGAAATTTGAGATGGAACAAACAAATATCAGGAAATATCGATAGTATTATAATTTATTTGGCGCTCTTTGCAACGGACTAATTTTGTATATCTTGAAATGGACTTTGAAATCACCAGTGGTGATGCGTGATGTTTCATTGGTATCGAACTATGGAGAGACAGGAGAAATAAACAAAACGGAATCACTCAACAGTGTTTCATAAAGAAAATGTTTGAAAAGTTCAACATATCTGATTTTTCTCTATCGAGTGTTCCATTTCAACCAGGTTTGCAACTCTGAAATGATTATAATGTAAATAGAGAGGGGCCCAAATATACCATATCAAGAGTCGATCCCCAACCACTGACAAGATTTTGCCAAATATAAATATGAAGTAGAAAATTGCGTCTGTGAAAAATACAGGGAAGGAAAAATTGTGGAATTTCAGACAAATTATTGAATTAAATGAAGAAAGGGAACCTCTTCCAGCAGGATTTGAGCCAACAACCTCTGAATCTCCAGTCAAACCTCTACCAATTGTGCTACTGGAAACATAGGTTCCGTCTGCATATATGTGATACCGCTTTTTCCCATAATTCAATGGTGGTGTTAGGAAGGTACAAAAGTACTCGAGATCTTTTCTACCTTCCTACCACTAACATGAAATTATGGGAAAAAGCGGTATCATAAATATGTAGACGAAACTTATGTCCTCGAAAGCTCAGTTGGTAGAGCGTTTGACTGAAGATTCAGAGGTTGTGGGTACGAATCCTGTTCGGAAATGCTTTCTTTTCTTCATTGAATTCAATAATTTGTCTGAAATGCGACAATTTTTCCCTTCATGTATTTTTCACGAACGCAATTTTCCATTTCATATTTATATTTGGAAAAATCTTGTCAGTGGTTGGAGATCGACTTCCTGAACCTCAATTGAAACCGTCACGTCGATGGTGATGTTAGGGTTAATTGGTCTTGATGGCCACTGATGAGTACTCGAGATCTTTTCCACCTTCCTAACACTTACTTCAAATTATGGGAAAAAGCTGTATCACAAATATGCAAACGGAACCTATGTCTTCAATTGCTCAGTTGATAGAGCGTTCGACCAGAGATTCAAAGGTCATGGGTTCAAATTTTGCTTGAAGATATTTTTTTTAATTTATCAATTTGTCTGGAATACATGAACGTGTTATTGAAAAGTCGATGTTTTGTTTGTACAATTTTGCCGCTGTCGATCATGGTGCCCAGAACCCAAAAAATACCATCAGTTACACACACATATATATATATATATATATATATATATATATATATATATATATATATATATATATATATATATATATGTATGAAAGTTAGACGACTGTCTAGGTTAAAGAAGAATCCTTCCTAAATTAGGGTATGCAGTCAACAAGGGGATGGAAAATAAAGTGAACTCATTTTTCTATTCAAGCTTTCGAGTCATTTATTGTCTCTCCATCCAGAACTCTACAATGAATTAAAACTGAATATATATGCCAAACTTGCCGCACAACGAAATAGTTGTACGTTTCTCATGAACTGCAAGAATAACAATATCATCCCACAACACATCACTCATGGTATCAAGAACGTAGTGGATCTGACCGCAGCAGCCGTTGGAAGGACCCTCCACCACACATCACAATTTAATAACAGGTTAAGGAATAATCTATCACATTTAGAGATCAAAATTACTCACGATTGCATTCGCAATTTGGAAAAAATGTTGATCAATACGAAATCTAACATTAATAATCTTAGAAAAATCGAATTAAACGGTTTTCTTCACATAAAGGATTCAATATAAAATTAAACCAGAAAATGGTAGATCTCAGGTGAAAAACAACTACTTTCCTGGCAAATACCACGCAGAACGTTGAATGATATTCACCTGAAAATCCATGCATACTTCCATATAATATCAATGGACATTGAATGCAAATGTTTCTTTCTGATAAGCTCGATTATGTTTAATTTATGTCGTGTTCACCTAACAATCCGCATACCGGTTTCAGGCTTCTTGGCCCTCATCAGTACGGAGTAGTCAATTTTATATTGAATCCTTTATGTGAAGAAAACCGTTTAATTCGATTTTTCTATTCATTCCACTTCACATGGCACTTATCTTTCACTATATGCTAGACGGGCTTGCCACTCCTACTGAGAAGGAATCTTTTATTTAGGAACCTATCGAGGTGGGAGATTTTCGGAGTGTTTCTTTCTGTCACTAGGTACCGCCAGTTAAAGTTTATCTTTTCCGGCGTACCTATAGGTGTTACAAGCTCGATGATGGTTTGTATACGTTGTGTCTCACTTCAGCCAGAGTTCTTTGGACCTTTGGCTGGTTGACTACTCCGTACTGATGAGGGCCAAGAAGCCTGTAACCGGTATGCGGATTGTTAGGTGAACACGACATAAATTGAACATAATCGAGCTTATCAGAAAGAAACATTTGCATTCAATGTCCATTGATATTATATGGAAGTATGCATGGATTTTCAGGTGAATATCATTCAACGTTCTGCGTGGTATTTGCCAGGAAAGTAGTTGTTTTTCACCCGAGATCTACCATTTTCTGGTTCAATTTTATATTGAATCCTTTATGTGAAGAAAACCGTTTAATTCGATTTTTCTATTCATTCCACTTCACATGGCACTTTTCTTTCATTAATAATCTCATTCCATATGACATTGCCATTTATTTTTACAAACGACAGTCGATTTCGTATAACCGACAGTTCTTCCAAATTAATAAGATTAATATTTTTGATTTGTTGAAAATATGAACAAGATGTTCATAAAATCAGATGTGGAATCATCTGCGACTGAAAGATAAACCTCTTGTGGGGTATTCATGTTGGAAAGGAAAACATTCTCAATTGAATATTGATAGAAAGATTTTTCTGTGAATTGAAAAATCCACGATGAGAATGAAGTTATTGTTTGTGAATGTCTAACAGAAAACAACTACTTCCCCTGCTAAAGCCACGCTGGACATTGAACTACATCTGATAGATATTCTGAAAAGACCCTAACTCGAAAGAAAAAATCTGAAATGGAAATTTGCATTTTCATTCAGATAGTCATTTGATTTTCCATTCCAGTCTCAATTGAGAACTCATGAAGATGAATGAGGCGAAGAAGAATGTTTTCCAGAAAAGAGTACTCACCAGAAATAATTCGTAACATTGACGCAAGAGAGACATCGCATTCACTAGGTCTTCAATACATTTTTATCGACGAAAATCTATTTCACGCTTCCACGATCATCAGGAAGACTGGAAATAATGGGAAACACATTTTTAAGAAGCAATCTCACTTTGCAAAGATGGAAAAAGTTGAAATAATTTCCTTCGGAGAGACACTTTGAATTTAGTGTTTTCTGACATTAAAACCTGTCATGGGGTATGATAGATTGATTTGTTGAAAATATGAACAGGATGTTCATAAAATCAGATGTGGAATCATCTGCGACTGAAAGATAAATTAGTCATATCTTCCATCGTCAAGAGGTTACATGCCTAAATATAGAGGTTTATGAGATATTTGCCAAAAACTAAAGATATGTCCTGAGGAAGTAGTGTGCTATAATCGCCTGATGCTTATTTGTTTCAGCATATCGAAATATTTTTCAACTTCTTGATTATTTTTGAATGTTGAGAGAATTGAATACATTATACGGGTGAGTCGGACTAAGACCAACAAACTCTGTATTTTTAATCCTCATATTATTTGAAGGAGAGCTGTTCAAATGAAAGGGATGTCCTACAATGCAACCTGTTATTTTTTTTGTGAACACGCTTGTATTAGAAAGTGAAATTTTGAACCACTTGAGGTTGAATAATGTGATAATATTATTTTAATTTTCAATTTTCATGAATCAGTGTCGTGGAAACGCTACTATGTGACCATACTCTCCTGCATATATATTTTGACAGGTCAATTGACAAACTGGTATCTGTTATCATAAGGTTGATTGAATTTTATAACATTCCAATAAGGTGAGAGTTGAGGTCTGAAATATCATTTGCAAATAACTGAAGATATGTCTCCTTGATTTGTTAATGAATTTTACGTTTGAGCATAATTTTCAGAACATTTTGCTGATTGATTATTCAAAGAAAATATTAAAATCAAAAATACAGTTATTGTGTATGCATATCTAATTTCATAGTAATAACGGGTGACTGTATTATTGCGTACAGTACATGGAATTAATTCAAGCAAATGTTCAAATGGGCCACCATTTTGTTCAATAATAATTGATTGTCCTAATCATCGACTGTCGCATGCTTTGGAATATTCCTGGTGTATCCTGGATCAACATACATGCTGCTAAAATCCTTGCAGTTGAATCTTCCACATACTCTATAGGAATAAAATACACCTGGAATTTGAAATATCCCCACAGAAAAAAGTATAATGAAGTTGAATCGAGAAAACGTGAAGGCCAATGTACAGGACCACGTCTGCCTATCCACCGATCATGAAATGATTGATCAAGTAATTGACGAACGATTCGTTGGATATGGATTTTTCCTTAGTCTCCTTTCCGGAACATTCCATGAGGATTTTCTTCAGCCCACAAATGGCTAATTCTACTATTGAAATATCCATCCCTTGTGAAACATGCCTGTGAATATAACATATTTTGGAAAGTCATTTGCTTTTCCATACATTCTCAGAAACCATTCACAAAAAACTCTACAGAGGGCATAATCAACAGCATTTGGCACCATCACCTTTTGCAAGAGAAATGGATACAATTGTTGTTCACGTGCTACCCGACTCCTGTTGATGGAGAAATTTGCGTATTATGTGAAATAGCGCTGGTAGAAGGATCTTCTGCTAATCGATCAAGAGTTTGTTCTTCAATAGCATCAACTCTTATAGTTCTACTCGCACCACAATTATGTTTATGGAATTCACATGATCCTGTTTTCCTCAATCGTCGATGTCGATGTCGATATGGGTCGTGAAATGTGAATGACTTCTGTTTGGAAATATATTATGATATAATCCAGCAGGGACTATGGCATTTCTGCCTGTTTCGCCATAAATCTACGCACTCTTCTAATGAATATTCCATTTTGAATTTCATTAACTGACTTTGATGGTGACAGATGCAGATGGCTTGGCGAGACTTCTCCTCAATCTATCTGACAGTTGATGTCAAAACCAACATAACAACTGGCAGGTCAGTGACTGAATCATTGAGCGACCATAGCTTCACTATCTTTGAGATCACCAATAAGGAAATCCAACCAAGACAAGAAAAAACTAAATAGAGATAAACTAGGTCAGATCACAATGTCAGTTGACCTGTCAAAAAGATATGGTCACGTACCTGCATATGTACGACACTGATTCATGAAGATTATGAAATCAAAATAATGTTATCACATTATTCAATCTCAAGTGGTCAATGTTAATTTTTCATACACGCATGTTCACAAAAAATTAAATTCATATGAAATGCTCTCTTCGAAATGATATTGGGATTAAATGTTATGGCTTTTGAGTTGAGTATCGATGGGGCTAACTAATTCGTCAATTCTCCCACCTACATGAAAATATGGAGGAAAATGAAGCCACATACAACCGTAACAACGCCACTGCTTCATAAATACATGAATAAAAAGTCCAAGTCATAACATCAATTAACTTACAGTAGTATTTCAAGTTATTTTTTTCCTAGTTACGACGCTCTATAGCTCAGAGGAGATGCATTTTAGGACACCACAAAATGAATTGAGGAATCGGCATACGGAGTTTGTCGGTCTTATTCTGACTCACCATGTATATATTTAACTGGTGGAATTTTTTGGGTTCTGGGCACCATGATCGACGGCGGAAAAATTTCTTCAAAGTTGAAGCGGTGACATCCTCAATAGGTAGTATTTCCATGATATCTTCTTGAAATGGAAAATATTATGCCTCCCTTTCCTAAATCTTCTTGTATACCTAAATAAGAATATTTTTCCGAAATGCGCCTTTGTTAACAGTTCGGGTATGTATATACCTGAATGTATTTCTCCAGTGTATTATAGGCGCTACGGAAGCCTGAAGCTGTATCCTTTATATATCGGAAGTCCTACAAAAGATGTAGGTATCGAACGTCAAAATGTACATACAAAACATTAACTTTTCAATAAACTTTTCAATAAACAGTCTTTATAAATTTGATTTCAGGTCAAAAACCAAACCGTCACTTGGAGAGCTGGAAACAACTAATGAATCGAATCGATTATGAATAATGTAAAATTATGTAATGATAATTTGGATGTTTGTGCTTGTTACTTACAATAAAACAGGTTGATTCGTTTGTGTAGGTGGGTTTTATTCCTCGAATCTCGATTTTCGTAATTTTCTGACGATATATCTGCGAATATTTTGCGTAGCTTTATCGCGCTAATTAACATTTTAGTATCAAACCGATAATTTGCTATGCCAGTTGCCATTCCACCAAACAAATCTGCATGTTAAATCCAAATCCAAAAGAGTTCATTATCTGTAGTACGCTAAGATCTCAAATTTATAATAATTGAACCTTACATTTTAGACCCTTTGGCGTATATCCTCTTCTCGGAAGGGGAAGGGTAAAGAGGTCAGACGGGTAAAATGGGGCTGGTGGAAGAGTGGTGGTATTACATAAATCTTCCTATGTTGCCATAGGAAGAATATGTTATCCGGTTCCCAAGCGTCGCACACGCTACCAGAGGGGGCTGTGGGGGACACTCTCGCGGTGTTAGCGATTTGTCTGTATGATTATTATAAGTTTCAAAATGGGACTCCTACTCCACGATTATGCCCCAGTTTCATGGTTCTCGTTTTCGAGCTTTATGTGTAGTATATAGCGTTAGGTTTATTCGGTTTTCAGTCACAGCCTGGTAAAAGTAAAGGCAAAAAACTAGGTTCAGTACTTGGATAGATAGACCTTATTGTTGTACTCAATGTTTATACTTACCTTGATTGACTTTTTTGTAGTTATATCCTTTCCTGATATATATTCAGCTTTCGATATATGAAACCGCTATGCTTTCTGGGCTCGTTATGGTAAGACCTTATAGCAGTTATGTCCCTTTGTTGTTATGAATTGTTGATAAAACTTATAAGATATATTTCTTATGTAGTCCTGAATTGGTGGGACAGTCGCCAACTCCAGTAGCTCATTCAGCCGGATGTATATATGCTCCGTGTTACCATACAGAGCACCTTATTTTGCATCCTATTCAACCGCAACGGTTTAGTTTTTGGCAGGCTGCAAACACCGGACAAGCGTATAACATTACTGGCCGTATGATCTGTTCAAATATAAGAAGTTCATTCTCTACTGATAACTTATAGTTTCTAGCTAGCGTTCTTTTGATGGCCGCACATGTTCGTTGGATAGCTAGGCTTGTATGTTCATATAATGTAAGACGCTTGAAGTTGTACTCCAGATATCTCACAACGTCCGACTCGTCCACATATTCGTTTATCTTCAGTTTAGCATGGATTTTAATAATGATAAACTTCCTTCTGAAGTTCATTACTTCGGTTTCATTGGCATTGATCTTTATCTTATCATTCTCCATATACGGCACCACGTTCGTGTCCAAGTGAAATTGCACTTGTTGCTTCGCAACTTCTCTTGCAAACGAATGCGCATATATCGCGGTGTCATCCGCTGTGTTATTCGTCTGCCAGAACATTGGCAAGTCGTGCGTATACAGAAAATGAAGATGAGGGGACTAGCAGGAACCCTGTGGGACACCTGCTCCAACTGAATAATCTGAGTAGTTGGTTCGGTTTACTTCAACACAATATTTCCCATCTGACAGATAGGAGTCTAATAACTCAACCATATGTATAGGTACGCCTACTTTGCAATTTACTAATTGATCCCCCTGCCCAGACCTTGTCGAATACATTCCCGACGTCCAACGGACCATAACGGTGTTTTACCCCCCATTGAAGGACTTTTTCACTCCATGAACAAACCGGGCATGTGAAATCCCTGATTCAAGCTGTGGCCTCCGAAGAAACCAGGTGAAACGCATACGCAAGGGTTTAACCGATGCATGTGCGAGTAAAGCTCTCCACGCCTGCTCAGGGCATATGATTTCCAGACTCAATAGCCTTTCCCCATGTATACAGGGCTTTTCACCATGAGCGTTAATTAGACGTTTGTGGCAAACCAGACAACGGATCAACCTGAAAATTCCACAGTATGCCTAAATCAATATGATCTACACGCCTAAAATATTTTAGACGATGCGGCGTTGCCGCTTCTACTATAAAGTAGCGGCTACTTTGATTTTTCAAATGGAACACCTTGTATATAATATCATATTATGATTTCTTATCACTTTGTTAACAACTTCATGTAACATCTTTCTATACCTATCTGTCACCGTTTTGAAGATATAAATTATTTCGATTTTTTTTACCAATCATATCTTTTATAAACGCTGATAATCTTGAACTCTCTGGTACTAAGACGATCAAATTTGAAATGGAGTGGAGTGATACCATGATGATCTTCACTTCGAGTCATATTTTTATTTGCCTCATACAAGGTCTTTAAAAAAGGCAGATACTTTGTTCACATGAAATAATTATTGGTAGTAATTTTTTTCAAATAGAACACCCTGTATGTTTCCACATTTTTGAACTTACATCCAATTTTAATTGATTTTGTTTGATAATCCTATTTCGATTTCGAACCGTTTTCGAGATAAACTGTTTCAAACAGAAAATTACGTGGTTTCCTTATTTTTGAAATTTAACATCTATTTTATACTACTAATATTTCTTTTCGATTCAGGTTTTCAACAGTCTCAAATCAGTCAGTGCGAAATTGATATGTACCTCAGAAAAAGTTGTATTGAGGTATTGAGTGTCTCTACCCTACAACATTGCAAATTAATATTTTTTAATAGTGTGCTTTGGAAAAATGAATGATCCAATTTTGAAACGTCAAACTTTTGTTGGTGGTTTTGACTGATTATGATACCAATTATAATAGAAAAATGTCAAGATTAGGTTAGAGTAATGAAGATTTTTTAATTTATTGATAATTTATAGTGAGTGCAATAAAACTGCAAGTAGAACATGCCGAGTATTTCATGAAAGATATCCACAACTTCCGAAGCCGAATGGTAATGTGATAAATCGACTACTGAAAAACTGTAGGTTGAATGGAACCTTTCATCCAAAAATCATTCGTAGAAAGCCTGACGTGGATGATGATGACAATGGCATGACAGTTTTGGGATTTTTTTATGCATTTCCAAATGCTCTCCTACACGAGGCTGAAGAAGAGATAGGTATACCCTACGTGACAATTTATCGCATTCCTAATAAGCACAAATGGCATCCCTATAAATTCTACTGTGTCCAACATCTGAAAGAGACTGATTTGCGTCGTAGAGTGGAATTCTTTGAATGGTTACTTGTCAAGACTCAAGAGAATGAACATTTCCTTGACAATATCATATGGACAGATGAGGCCAAGTTTACAAAAAATGGAGTTTTCAGTAGACACCACAGTCATTATTGGGCGCCAGAAAATCCCAATTTCGTTCGCCAAAGGGGTTTTCAAGAAAGATGGCAATTCAATGTATTTTGTGCCATGAAGAATGGGTCAATTTTTTATATCGAGTTTTATGATGATAATTTGAATGCAACAAAATATGAAGATTCACTGATAAATGGAATTCAAATGATTTTGAATAATAGGCCAGGAAGAGAACGTGTATGGTACCAAATGGATGTTGCTCCACTCCATAATTCTCGTTCAGTAAGCGAAGCTTTGACTGAAATTTTCGAAGACAGATGGATTGATAATAATGGACCTTTCCGTTGGCCTCCTAGAACACCAGATGGCAATCCATTAGATTATTATGTGTGAAAAGCCCTGGATAGCTACGAGGTAGTCTCCAGAAGTATCCGCCCTAAGAAATAAAACGAAGGATTCTCTACATAGTCTTCTTTTAGCTAGATATACTTTTCTTAGCGATTTTTTATATATTCGATACTCTGTTAATAGTGAGAATCGCCAAACAAAATAGCCGTCAACCCCAGACTTCACCTTTCCATTGTTGGCAAATATTTCACCACCGTACAATTTTTTTCAAATTTGTAGACAGAAAATAATTAGAGGAGTCTGATAACGGATCTGTGAACTGGTGCTTTGTCTTGATAAAACGGACCTTTTTTCTAAATGCGGCCGTTTTTTCATGATTTAATCACACAAACTCTGCGATAAGTGCGCCAAATACTCGCCGTTGATTGTTTTCCCTTCTCAATAACAATGGAACTTTTTCCACGAGTATCTCATAAATCTGACGCCATAACTTCGCCTGCTGATGGAACTGTCTTCTTTGGAGCCGATTCTCTCTTTTCAGTCCATTGTTCTGACTGTTCCTTCGTCTCAGGTGGGGAGTGATGGATCCATGGTATGAGCTTCGCCAAACACTCGACTGAAAAGACCAGAATGGACGATGTCTCGATAATAGTAATAATAAAAATAATGCAAGTATTTATAATTGGAATGATCATAATGATGATGGACAGCAATGGTTTGAATATCTGGAAAACCACAGTCTTTTTCCAGGTCATGTTCTCAGGCTAGTGCATAGAAAAATGTATTTTGAATCAAATATGTGATTCTCTGATGAGAATTATCATTCAAGAATGATAAATACACTTCTTTTTCGAACTTATTAAGTTGTCTCACATTGATTTTCTTCAAATTAACTTAGAACTAAAACATTATACGTTATAAAACAAGGATTTGAGTCATCACTTACTTATTTTAAACCATTTCCAAGAATACCAATGCATTGTGGAAAGTTTTCTGATAACGAAAGCACTGTGAGAAAATTAAAATACGGGTAACATGTGAGTCGCGCGGTTGGTTGTGCGCAGAGCTAGAGAATGACCGACCGCCATTCGACATATATGAATAGAGTCAGTGTGAGTGTAGTTTGTGTTGATGCACGTGCCCGATTTCAACCGACTAGCCAGCATAGAGGTGATTTCGTTTTGCAAACATAAGCTGACATATTTTGGAGTTGGTAGTACCGCAATACTTTTTTTGAATCCTATCATTCCAATCGACAGCAATATGTGAGTCACAATGGTTTCAGGTCCGATGCATATTATGCTACATCAGGGGTTCCCCAAGGTTCAAACCTAGGACCACTGCTCTTTCCATTATTTATCAATGACTTGTATGAGACTATTCAATGTAGGAAACTTTGCTTTGCTGATGATATGAAGATATTTCAACCATCGATAGCGTCAATGATTGTATAAGACTACAGGAACAACTCGGGTTAGTTCAATCTTGGTGTATTCATAATAATTCAACCTGGCCAGTTGCGAATCTACAAAAGATTTGGGGGTTATCTTCGATTCGAAGTTAACTTTTGAGGATCACATCTGTCTGAGGTCCTCTGGAACAATGGAAACCTATGGCTTCATCGTTAGAAATTGCAGAAATTTCACAAATATTCGCGCACTGAGAACCTCATATTACTCTTTCGATCATTCTAAATTCGAGTATGCATCTATAATTTGGTACCCTCATGCATATTTACTTTGTTGAAAGAGTTCAGTGTGAATTTCTTGGGTGGCTATCATTCAGAATCAATGGAAGTCATCCAGATAGAGGAATTGAATATAATTTGTTATGTGATGGGTTACAATTCTCCAGCCTCGAATCTCGAAGAAAATACACATTCATTGTGTTTCGCACAAACAATCATACAACAAGGTCGATAGTACTGAAATAATCGAACAAATTAACTTTAATGTACCAACTTTTCATACAAGACATATGGAGACTTTTAGGCTTACAATAGCCAGAACCAATATATTGTTCAAAGCGCTAATTTATGCAATTTGTCAAAATGTTAGTAAAATATAAATCTATTGTGATATTCACTTTTCTTCCAATGCTGGAATAGTGAGATCAGCTATAGTACACTTGAATGATGATCATATATTTTTCTTCTCTTTTCAATATTTTGTTTTGTTTTTTTGAATAGAATTTGATTCTTTTTTATTATTTTCTTCTCCTTTTGTTCGCAAACTTGGACTACTGATTATTTATTTATATATATATATATATATATATATATATATATATATATATATATATATGTATATATATATATATATATATATATATATATATATATATATATATATATATATATATATATATATATATATATATATATATATATATATTGTTATGATCGTATATTTGATTGTTAGAAAGTTATTTCAATTTTTGTGACATACTAATCATAACAAAAGAGAACTCCGGCTATGATGCTTCTACCCTCTTTCTCTGTACACTTTACCTCTCTTTTCTTATTCTTTTCACCTTTTTGTAGCTCAGTCGGTACGCCTATGGAAACATGATTCTCCCAATCTCAGGAGGATTTGCAGCAGCGCCATCTACTTCTTTGCTTGATATCAATATACTGTTTATGTTTGGAAATATTGATTGTAATATTGTCAAGTAATAAACAATGAGTCCAGAAAAAGTTATATACTTGTTTTTTATTGAAAATATTGCTCAAAACCAACCTATCTCTGAGATATCTTACTTATTCTAATTATATTTTCCAACCAATCAAACTTGAAACATTCAAAATCTTGATCATGTGCAAAATTTAACATATTCTGAAATGAATATTTATAGGTTAAACTCAGTCATTTGTGAATAGAAAAGAAAATTGCCACTCAAAATTATGTATTATTGTAAATAACCCAAAAACAACGTGGCTGTTCGATGAATATTATCACTTTATTATGTTTATGACGATAAAGTACCTGTTATGAGTTATGCTTTGCACTCACACAAATCCTGGGATGTTCTGTAAATAGTTCATGTGGATGTCTTGCAAATGTTCAACCTCCTTACTGCTGGTGAAGTAAAATATTGGAAATATAATCTCCAATTCCTGGTATGTAGTTTCTTGATAGTCCTTGGGGCCGATTTGATTCTGACCTGATTGCATGTATTAGTGTTTCTCCTATACTTTGGTTATTGGCCTTTTTCCCACAGAATCGTTCATAAAATTTTCTAATGTGCTTCCCTTTTTTTTTTTTTTTTCCTTGGAACCTTTTTTCTTTATCAATTTTTACTATTAGCACTTTTATTTCAAAAACATTATTCTACTTCCTAACTATTATACATATTTTATTCTCAAATTTGCTTTATACACAATTCTATTTACTTAATTTTTTTTCAAAATTCACATGTACCATTTTTCTGTTCTTAAATTTCATTATTTTGATCATTAAAGAAAATAATTTTCCTGTCATGTTGCTTTTGGTTCTAATTTTGTATACAGGATATTTCTTGTATATAAATATAATGTTCAGTTGAATTCTGAATATTTATTTCTAAATTTGAATTTGTATATTTTTATAGGTTGTGCCAATTGAATGAACTGATCAAACATAATGATGATAATAATAAATCTACTGCCATCCTCTTGTATCATCTGCGTCGACTAGAATATGGCCAAAGGTTTTCAATATGCAAACCGTACAGAAAAAAATCATAAAAAATCGTGGCGGGTATTTATGCAGTTTTTAAATATCATTGTGCGCTAATTTTTTTTTTATTGGACATATAACAATATATATATATATATATATATATATATATATATATATATATATATATATATATATTTATATGCAAGATAACTAGTGGCCATCCCAGGAGTATCAGGTTACCTTCCAGGAAACTGCTGATTTGCTATCTTCCCAGGGTCATCACGTCCGCTCTCGGAAACTGACTACAGATAATATTTCGCTGGTCTAAGCAGCGTCACAATTTTTCTAATATTATTAATAGCCCTGCGGGGCATCATTAGTTACTAGTTGTTTTCAGACACTCAGTCGAATAGTTTAAGTTGTATTATTATATTTTCCAAATAAAGTCTAAAGGAGTCTACTATACTCCTTCTTGAAGTAGTAATTGTTTTTCAAAAGTCTTTAGTGAAAAGTGAGATATAACATATATATATATATATATATATATATATATATATATATATATATATATATATATATATATATATATATATATATATTGTAATGTAATGATGAATTTTGTAAATATAATATTGTAATATTTTTGCCCACGTTTTGGGTGCCAATTGTTATGTTTTGATGAATTGGAAATATTATATATATAGTTTTTGTATATTGAAATTGCTAATTATTTTTGCTATTCTTGTGAACCAAATTGATATGATATAGATAGATATTTTTGCCCTGTATAATAATTTGTGTGGTAATAATAATTGCCAACGAACGTCACTGTTCTCTCGTCACGTAGCTGACAATTGTTATTCCTTTTCTCACCACAGCTAGCACAGTTGGTACGCCCTCATCTCGGATAGCCAGTTCAAAGCAATTTAGCCACTACTTGATATGTCAAACTCAAGTTATTCAATGGTCGTAGGTATGTTTGTTGATCATTGTGAAAGAACAAACAACAAAATATCAAAAAGCAATTATCTCCTTCATTCAGGAAGACTTAATAATACCTGGCCTACGAGAAATAACTTATACTAGGGTGAATCAAACAAATATTCACGGATAAAAATAATAAATCAGATCATGGATAGATAAACAGAACCTCACTTTTTCCGTGAGAGTGACGTTTTCTGTTATTGTTCAAAATAGGTTGACATAAAGTTCTTCGAATGTGAAATTCGTTATTGGTGAAATAGTTCAGGACCGGAAAAGCACTATTGAAGTTTTATACCTGGTTGGAACTGTTGGTTTCCTAATTACACCATGAATCAGGATGTCTCCTCTCTCCAATCGCTGTCAGGACTGCAATATCATGAATCTGGAACTATATAGATGCGGAAATCAGCATTTGGATCCGTGGATATGTTATCATTAGGGTAATATTGGTTTTGTTTACCAAATGATGGGATTATTCCAATTTTCTTTTTTATTATTTTTGCCTGCTATCCGCTTGGAATTTTATTTCGATCTCCTTGAAGCTTTGTTTTTCTATCGCCTAGCTACATCCTTTTCTCCTTGTTTTTCTCATTTGAATTTTTGAATTGGTGCACTAAATTGTCACTTTTCACTGTTTATCTTCATATTGCATAATTTATATATACAATTATTTTTCCACTCTTATCATTATTTACAAATTTCAAAAATAATTGCTCCTGATACGATCTCATTGCTACTCTCCCACAATTTCCAATTCTACACCTGACCATCTATTACCTGATTGGCTATTTGTATAAAGACATTTGCTGTTCTATCATTGGCTACTTTTTGTTAGCTACAGTTTCATATACTGTATGTTTCAAATTTATAAATGTGTTGATTACTGTTTATTCCTGAAAATTTTGTAAATTTAGACTTTTTATTGTCTTTTAAGCAATTATGAGTTATAATAATTTTGACAATGTATGAAATTGATTGTTTTGTAGTATTTTGACATTTTTATCTATCTATATTCTACCTAGGCTCACAATATACATAGAATTTCAAAAGTTGTTCACAAACAAACTCTTGAAACCATTAACCATCTAGTAATTATTCTTTTTGTGGGTTTTTAGTCTCTTTAAAATATTAACCTGGTTTTTCATAACATAACAACATTCCTAAATTTATATTCAATATTTCATACTAGTTAGAAAATCTTGAATATCAATTTCTTCATTCATATTTATTAACTCTACATTAACTAATACTAATTTTCTATTTTCAGAAAACTAATTTGCTGGATTTCCCACCAGTTCAAGAAAAAAAATAAATTCTACAACGATAACTATTATTTACAACTACTAGAACTACGTTTGTTGTTCCAGTTGTTCCAGATCAAGAGAGAAAACTTTTCAAGATATTATCATATATGACATTTTATATTTCATTTTTATCATCTTACTTTCATTTTATATTTATACTGATATTATTTTCAATTATCAATTTTACAATTACTGGTACTCTTTTCAATTATACTGTTTTGTCATTTTTCCTATCTTTTCTTTCAGTTGTTCTTTATATTCCTATTGAATTGGATATTTTATTTATCTGAATCTCTCATATTATTTACTTTTATTTTGTGTACATACCCTTTCGCTTTTTCATTATTCATACATAATTAACATATTATATTCATGTTGAAAAGGGAAACATTCTCAATTGAATACTGATAGAAAGATTTTTCTGTGAATTGAAAAATCCACGATTAAAATGAAGTTATTTTTTGTGAATGTCTAACAGAAAACAACTACTGCCCCGGCTAAAGCCACGCTGACATTGAACTACATCTGATAGATATTCTGAAAAATCCCTAACACAAAAGAAAAAATCTGAAATTGAAAATTTGCATTTTCATTCAGATAGTTGTTCGATTTCCTATTCCAGTCTTAATTAAGAACTCATAAAGATGAATGAGGCAAAGAAGAATGTTTTCCAAAAGAGAGTACTCACCAGAAATCATTCATAACATTGACGCAGGAGAGACATCGCATTCACTAGGTCTTCAATACATTTTTGTCGACGAAAATCTATTTCACGCTTCCACGATCATCAGGAAGACCGGAAGAAATGGAAAACACATTTTCAAGAAGCAATCTCACTTTGCAATGATGGAAAAAGTTAGAATCATTTCGTTTGGAGAGACACTTTGAAATGAGTGTTTTCTGACATTAAAACCTGTCATGGGGTACGATAGATTGATTTGTTGAGAATATAAACAGGATGTTCATAAAATCAGATGTGGAATCATCTGCGACTGAAAGATAAACCTTAGTAACTATCTTCCATCGTCAAGATAACCTCTTGTGGGGTATTCATGTTGAAAAGGGAAACATTCTCAATTGAATATTGATAGAAAGATTTTTCTGTGAATTGAAAAATCCACGATTAAAATGAAGTTATTTTTTGTGAATTTCCAACAGAAAACAACTACTTCCCCGGCTAATGCCACGCTGGACATTGAACTACATCTGATAGATATTCTGAAAAATCCCTAACACAAAAGAAAAAATCTGAAATTGAAAATTTGCATTTTCATTCAGATAGTTGTTCGATTTCCTATTCCAGTCTTAATTAAGAACTCATAAAGATGAATGAGGCAAAGAAGAATGTTTTCCAAAAGAGAGTACTCACCAGAAATCATTCGTGGAAGCGTGAAATAGATTTTCGTCAACAAAAATGTATTGAAGACCTAGTGAATGCGATGTCTCTCCTGCGTCAATGTTATGAATGATTTCTGGTGAGTACTCTCTTTTGGAAAACATTCTTCTTTGCCTCATTCATCTTTATGAGTTCTCAATAAGACTGGAATAGGAAATCGAATAACTATCTGAATGAAAATCTTTCAATTTGATTTTTCTTTGTGTTAGGATTTTTCAGAATATCTATCAGATGTAGTTCAATGTCCAGCGTGGCTTTAGCGAATAGTTGTTTCTGTTGACATTCACAAAAATAACTTCATTTCAATCGTGATTTTTCAATTCACGAAAATATTTCTATCAATATTCAATTGAGAATGTTTCCCTTTTCAACATGAATACCCCACAAGAGGTTATCTTGACGATGGAAGATAGTGACTAAGGTTTATCTTTCAGTCGCAGATGATTCCTCATCTGATTTTATGAACATCCTGTTTATATTTTCAACAAATCAATATTATATTCATTTATAATTCATTATTATACCTTCATATTATTTATTAATATACCTTCATATTATTTATCAATATACCTTTATCATCATCATCATCATCATATTTCTCATAATATACTTCTTTAGTATTATTATTATTATTATCATACCCACTTTCATTTCTCACATATATTCATTTTATACACAAAATATTTTTAATCTTAATTTCTTTTCATTTTTCTTCAAAATTCACATTATTTATTATCCATTTCTATATTTTTCCTTTTTTATAATCTATATTGTTTTTCACTTCACTTCATCTAACTAACCTGTACCAATAATTTTATATCAACTTTTCTGTTTTCAGTATTTTTATTGTTATTCAATATTATTGTTTTCTTTCATGAAATATTCACTCATGTGTTGTTTTTGTTTCCTTCAATATTTTCTCTCATTGATATTTTTTTCTTTACATTTGTTTTTCATCCCATTTCATTTTATTCAAATGTTTCTGAAATCCTACCTATCTATCAAATTATTTTTTTAACTTTTTTCCATTTTTTATTCCTTAACTTACCTATCAAATTTGTTAGCCTACAATTTATTATTCCCTAAATTTTCTTTTTTATTATTTGTCTCTCCTTCTATGGAATTTGCTTGTTTTGTAAAACCTTTTTTTAAATTTTAAAAATTTCATTTAATATTTTCAACTATTTTCTTTTTAAATTTCTTTTTTTTTTTTATCTTCATTTCTTTTCTAATTTTATATTAGACATTTTACTATACATTCTTATTGTTATTTCATTTTTTGTATTCCTTTGTTTCACTTCACAAATTCTATTCGCCCTGTAACTGTCATTAATTTGCATTACTATTATTTTCTTACTTATTTCCCTATTTTCATTTCAATATTTTTGTTAGCCACGTTCATGTCATTCATTTCTATGTAATTAATTTATCATTTTTGTCACCTTTTTGCAATTCATAATTCATTTTCGCTATTATTATGTCATATATTTTCATTATCTTTATTTTATTATTTATTCTACCCTTTTGCAACAAAACTTTTTTATTGTTTACATTCATATTATATATAAATTTTTTTTTTTTTCTTAATTTAAAATTTTATTTTCTCTTTTTGGTTATTTCATTTTCTACATTTACTTTTTTTTATCAAGAATAATTATTTCATTTTTAGCTCTTTCTTGTTTATTATTAATATCTAATTTCATGTCATTTATTTTTTCATCCTGCCTTTCTACATGATTTTTATATGGATACTTTTGTGTTATTGCCACATAAATTCCTCATTTTGCTGTCCTAATTTTGTTTCTAATTGTTATGAACTTCCAACAATTCCTTTTTACTTTGTTGAGATTTAGTTTGTATTTTATTTTCTATACTTTCCATATTTTTTTTTATATCCTTTATATTTTCTTTCACATTTTCTCTCAATCTTTTTTCCATACTCGATGTGTTTTCTTTCAACTCTTTTATTTCATTTGACAAACTTTCTTTCATTTCATTCTTCATATTGCCATTTTTTTTCCATTCTTCCTCCATTCTTCCCATACTTTCTCCATTCCATCATTCATTCTTTCTATTTTCTCTTCCATCCTTGCTGAATTTTCTTTTAAATCCTCTTTCATACTTTCTTTTATTTCATTTTTCATACTCGCCATATTTTCATTCATTTTCTCTGTTTTTTTTGAATTTTCTTTTATTTCATTTCTCATTCTACTTTCCATACCTGCCATATTTTCATTCATATCATTTCTCATACTTGCTGAATTTTCATTCTATCATTTCTTATATTTGCTGAATTTTTTTTTTTTTTTTCCTTTTTTATACTTTCTTTTATTTCATTTTTCATACTTGCTATATTTTCATTCATTTTTTCTATCATTTTATTACACAAACTCTCCCATTCTGTTCTTTCACTTTTTATTTCTATCTCTCTCACATTACCACTCTCTCCTTGTTCCTGATCACCCCTATCTCTTACCTTCTGCACCTTCTTCCAAACCAACTTTCTTACCATCTCTCAAATCCATTTTTTATTCACAAATATTTAGCCTTACTCGTTGAAATGCCAATAGCTAATGTTCACCCAGTGTTATTAAGAAATAATATTTTTCCTTTACTTGCCCTTACGCCTTGAAATGATATTTTGCCCTTACTTTGCTTTTCTCGCCTTTTCCGCTGTGATAATATTATGAAATGTTATAACTTGCCTTTTTCGAGCCCCACGTTGGGCGCCACTTGTAATGTAATGATGAATTTTGTAAATATAATATTGTAATATTTTTGCCCCACGTTTTGGGTGCCAATTGTTATGTTTTGATGAATTGGAAATATTATATATATAGTTTTTGTATATTGAAATTGCTAAATATTTTTGCTATTCTTTGTGAACCAAATTGATATGATATAGATAGATATTTTTGCCCTGTTTAATAATTTGTATGTGGTAATAATAATTGCCAACGAACGTCACTGTTCTCTCGTCACGTAGCTGACAATTGTTTTTCCTTTTCTCACCACAGCTAGCACAGTTGGTACGCCCTCATCCCAGATAGCCAGTTCAAAGCAATTTAGCCACTACTTGATATGTCAAACTCAAGTTATTCAATGGTCGTAGGTATGTTTGTTGATCATTGTGAAAGAACAAACAACAAAATATCAAAAAGCAATTATCTCCTTTATTCAGGAAGACTTAATAATACCTGGCCTACGAGAAATAACTTATACTAGGGTGAATCAAACAAATATTCACGGATAAAAATAATAAATCAGATCATGGATAGATAAACAGAACCTCACTTTTTCCGTGAGAGTGACGTTTTCTGTTATTGTTCAAAATAGGTTGACATAAAGTTCTTCGAATTTGAAATCCGTTATTGGTGAAATAGTTCAGGACCGGAAAAGCACTATTGAAGTTTTATACCTGGTTGGAACTGTTGGTGTTCTAATCATACCATGAATCAGGATGTCTCCTCTCTCCAATCGCTGTCAGGACTGCAATATCATGAATCAGGAACTATATAGATGCGGAAATCAGCATTTGGATCCGTGGATATGTTATCATTAAGGTAATATTGGTTTTGTTTACCAAATGATGGGATTATTCCAATTTTCTTTTTTATTATTTTTGCGTGCTATCCGCTTGGAATTTTATTTCGATCTCCTTGAAGCTTTGTTTTTCTATCGCCTAGCTACATCCTTTTCTCCTTGTTTTTTTCATTTGAATTTTTGAATTGGTGCACTAAATTGTCACTTTTCACTGTTTATCTTTATATTGCATAATTTATATATACAATTATTTTTCCACTCTTATCATTATTTACAAATTTCAAAAATAATTGCTTCTGATACCATCTCATTGCTTCTCTCCCACAATTTCCAATTTTACACCTGACCATCTATTCCCTGATTGGCTATTTTTATAAAGACATTTGCTGTTCTATCATTGGCTACTTTTTGTTAGCTACAGTTTCATATACTGTATGTTTCAAATTTATAAATGTGTTGATTACTGTTTATTCCTGAAAATTTTTTAAATTTAGACTTTTTATTGCCTTTTAAGCAATTATGAGTTATAATAATTTTGACAATGTATGGAATTGATTGTTCTATAGTATTTTGACATTTTCATCTATCCATATTCTACCTGGGCTCACAGTATACATAGAATTTCAAAAGTTGTTCACAAACAAACTCTTGAAACCATTAACCATCTAGTAATTATTCTTTTTGTGGGTTTTTAGTCTTTTTAAAATATTCAACTGGTTTTTCATAACATAACAATATATATATATATATATATATATATATATATATATATATATATATATATATATATATATATATATTTATATATATTTATATATATGGTTAAGTTGAAAAACAGCTCTTGCTGACACTTCGCCTCTCATCATTTTTAACTCTGTGTATTATTCCCTGCCACTCTGTACCTTTCTTTTATTTTTAACTAAAATGATGAATAAAGCCGCTTTATTATTATTATTATTATTATATTATATATATATATACTTGATTTCAACTTGTATTATCCAGTAAAAGGGTGTTGGGGAATAAAGCTATTATTATTATTGTTAATATTGTTATTACATGTTTCTATCTGATGCACGCTTCATTTTAGCTTCACCTATGTAGGTAACTGCATTTTTTTAATTAATTTTCACCCACGTCCAGACGTCCGAATTATTCGAAATTTTGCACAGTTATTAAAAACCGATGACAATAAAACAATTATATATCTATGACCTGGTATTCTCACCAAGTTCGCCAGAAAAAAATTATTCAAATTACAAAGATTTGCTGAGACCAGACAGCGCATTAACAAAAATCAGTAAAAATTCCATGTGGATGAATCAATCGAATAGTTTTTCCCCCGTAGTATTTGTTGGTCTTTTGTATTAATATGGACTAGAAAGTGAAAAGTACCATTATTGTTGAAAAAACTAAGAAAACACGCTTATGTAGAGTTATTAATAGGAGTAGACATTATTTCCTTTATGTTAAAAATGCGTGGGGTGATGATATTAAGATTACTGATATCAAGCAGGAGGATATTTTTTGATCAATGATTTTATTCTTATTATTAACTTTCAATCCATCCAAGAGTGTTGTTTTATTTTATTTTTAATTATAATTTTTCCTAGTTGACAGAAAAAATATTGCGATTTGGTGATAAGGTAGTAGTAGTACCATATTTTCCATTGTATTAATTTTCCCAGAAATTAACTCATAACTCTTAATTAATTTCATTTACTTTCGTTCCAATGATCTTATTGTATAATAATTTTGGAATATCCCAATTTCATTTCTCGAATGATATCCCCCCATATCCCTCCGTTGTCGGCGAGTCCACCGAATGTGTGGTTATTTATTCGAGCGTGCAACAATGGGAACCCTGAGTTTACGCCGCGGTTCTGCAGTTGACTTTCACTTACGAAACACTTTCTCAGTCACTGTCCGTCGTTCAACATGCAATCTCAATATCAGGTGAGTGTCGAATATCATTACTTCTAATAATTATTTCTCACACAAATGAATTTTTCATCTCATGCGTAAATAGCCTAATCATTATTCGAGTTGCCCGATCCGTTAGGCACCGTAATCCAAAAGGAAATCGAATCGCAGAACTCTCTCGTTACGTGACATTTTTGCTAGTTAATGATAATTTATGAAATGAATCAGTTACCGAAATATTTATCCAAAGGAGCATTGGAATTTCAGTATATGTTCGGTGAAAAACATAAGGGTAAGGTGCGGCGATCTTCTTGTGTCTTCCAAAGCATCTAGGAATCTCAATTTTGCAGAAATATTCCTGCAAATTTAGCATTATATCAGAATATTGTAATCGAAAATGTAGGAAGCAATGATCTAGATGATTGTGATGAAGTGCCAGGAGTGACGAGTGGATTATTGAAATAATCATATATTTATCACAACGTTTTCATTAACTCGCTTCTCTTGTCTGTATGTCTGTAACTTTCCAATGAGCTAGAGACTTGACACTTCAGACATAGCTCAGAACTATATGACAATGCAATATTAACTCACTCTCTTGTATGTCTGTTTGCTCGTTTGTCTCTAATAATAATAAAAATTATAATATTAAGGAGCCATCGATATTAAACTACTTCCTGATGACTGAGACTTGAACATCAAATAGTTCAATTCTGGATTGAAATGTAATATTCACTCGTTTTCTATAGGTCTGTTATTTGTTTGTCTGTTATAATAATAGTAAGGAGCAATGATTTCAAACTACTTTTCCGACGAGCTAGATACTTGAAACTTTAAACATAGCTCAGAACTGGATGAAAAAAAAAAGAGAAACTGATATGAACCTGGACTTTGACACAGTAGTCTCATGAAAATTGCAAAAACATGTTATATATTTTTTTAATTTGAAAAATTATTTTCTTTATGGAATCTTGAATCAATAACATTGAAAATTTACAAAGAAGAATATTTCAGTAATTAACATATATATATATATATATATATATATATATATATATATATATATATATATATATCAAGTTCCTTTATGAATTCGTTAATTCCATCTCTGGGGGTTATGTTTACATTTCGGCCTACTAAACTACCATTCAAAGTGCTGAGGTATTCGAAAATATGAGCAAAAAGGGCCAGGTCAAGCTGGGTAGTTCCGGAAGATCTGCTCAAATCAAATTGCGGTCATGTAACGATAAATTTTTGTCTACCCCCAACTGGTTTTTATGAGTATTTTTTGTAACAACAAGTTCTAGATTCGAAAACAAAGAACAATAATTCATTATCGCTTATGTGATATTCATTTTGAATCTACAATTGTGAACGTTAAATGAAGAGGAAATGGTGTTTGTTCCTGAATTGGTGAAAATTGCCAAACTCTGTGACAAACCAAATTTTCTATGGAGACGAATATATCAACATTGTATCGAATGTAATTTCTTGCTGTAGTGAAAAATTTCCATCCCCATATCCTCTTATATACATAATAACATCTGATAAAAGAATTTCCCGTTAATTCGCCTGGATTTTTCAACTCAAGGTAGGAGGCGATTGTACCAGATTTCTTGTGATTCTAGCGGTTCGGAATTCGAATCAAAATTTCGATGAAATTAAAAAACAAGGATTGAAAAAAGCTAAGTTGGTAGAAAATCAAAGTCCGACAAAAAGTGTATTTTTCTGGTCCCTAATAAAAAACTCTTTTCACTTTTTTTTTTCTGAAAATATGAGTTTACAAATTTTGTCACCACTCCAATGACTTATTTTGAAACATATTCCATTTCAGATAGTATGATTGCAAAAACAGTGTTGTCATGTAGCATTCAGTTTTTATTTGTGTATTTTGTCACCACTCCAATGACATATTTTGAAACATAATCCATTTCAGATGAATATGATTGCAAAAACAGTGTTGTCATGTAGCATTTAGTTTTTATTTGTGTCAAGACTGATCCAATGCCCCGTCATTGCCTTGGCACTCTCAAATAATTTTTCATATTCAATAAAATGAAAATTTTCCAGTGACTTAAGTTTCTAGTGGTTTACCAAATGAAATCACACCATTCATTTTATTTTAGATATATATATATATATATATATATATATATATATATATATATATATATATATATATATATATATATATAAATATATATATATATATATATATATATGGAGGTGGTCCATTTTCTGAAACTTTTTTAATTTGAATGCTTCCAGGGGCTCATAGGGCTCAAAATGATTGAAAAAACATATTCTCGAAGTTCCAAGTCTCAATATTAATGTAAACCCGTACCTCTATGTGATGTACATTTTTCATATAAATAATATGGGGCTTGTTTCATTGAGTAATTATTTTTTTTATTCCGGTCAGAATAATCGTTCGAAAAATTTAAGACTTGGGAGACTTCAACCTTATCATAGTAGCTATCTCTTAGAATTTTAACAGATTTTCAGCTGCTATAATGCTATTATTGATTTTTGAGTCTGCAAAGTTTTGAATTTTTCGAACAATTGGTTCGACCGGAATGAAAAATTAATTACTACATGAAAGAAACCCATGTTATTAAGATGGAAAAGTGACATTCAAATTCGAAAATTTTTAAATTAACAATCACCCTAATATATATATATATATATATATATTCTTTATTTTCAATACGACGTTTCGACATTGTTCAATTTAATAGTTACAATTTCATTATTTCGTGTTCATGTTTCAAGTTTGGAATGAACGTTCATAAACAATGTCAAAACGTCGTATTATATAAAAATTCATAGACTGACTAAGGCCCTCATTCCGAGGAAATAAACATATGTGGTCAAGAAATTAAAAAATTATATATATATATATATATATATATATATATATATATATATATATATATATATATATTTATTATAAAACGAGGTTTTCCGACCGTATTTTATGTTGAGGAACAGGTGAGGTTTAAGGTATGCGGTCTGAATATATACAGTGTCCGCCAAAATCTTGGACCCATATGAGATTTTTTTAATTGATATTTTCTCAGAAATTGTCATTCTTCATAAAACTTGGTGCATTCAATTAGACTAAATACGCGCTTAGCCGTTATTATCAGTGGAGTTCGGATAAGCGGGAAACAGCGATATTCTAAATTCACTATAAGTAAAGTGACAATACTATGGAAAATATCGAACAATGTTATTGAAAAAGTTATTTCAATTAAAGATATTCCCAGTTATTCAGTTTAGTCTACCAATTACTAATTTCAATAACTGCTTAATGAGTTGGCCTCAATTTCAAATGGAACTTATCGACAATAATTTTTGCGTGATGAATTACTGAATTAGCACAAATTGTCTGTGAAGGAATCAACTGATCTAACAAAATCTTGAAGATGAGTCCGAAAAAAAAGGAAAACATAATGAAATGAAGCCAGGATTCTTAAAACAGAGGTCAATCTTTATTAGAAAAATATTTGCTGATTAATTAATAACCACAAAATAAATATTTAAATCAAAACTTGGTAGGTAGGTGTAGATACCTAACTGGATAAGTGGAAATATCTTTCAATTGCATACAATTTTTTTAATAATATTTTCCGATATTTTCCATTGTAATGTCACTTAAATCCATAGTGAATTTAGAATATCGGCCGATTTCCACTTAACCGCACGCCACTGATAATAACGGCTATGCACGTATTTAGTCCAATTGAATGCACCAACTTTTTTAAAGATTGAAACTTTCTGAGACACTATTAATGAAAAAAAACCCATATGGTTCCAAGATTTTGGCGGACACAGTACCTATATATATATATATACACAGATATATACAGATTATAGGAATCACTATCTTTAATTTGTTGCTTTTCACCATATATATATATATATATATATATATATATATATATATATATATATATATATATATATATATATATATATATATATATATATATATATATTATATATATATATATATATATATATATATATATATATATTTATATATATTATATATTATATATATATATATATATATATATATATATATATATATATATATATATATATATATATATATATATATATAAGTTTAAATTCACAAATTGCTTTTTATTATATGAGTTATTTGATATAAACTAATCTTTACCTGAAATATCAATCTAGAAATTTTGTATGGAATATGAAATACATCAGGAAAATTATATTCGTTTCAAAAAATAAATTTTTCAAAAAACAAAATTTAGGAAAACCTTGTTTGAGGTTAGAAAATAACAACCGTTAATCAATTCAAAATGAATTGATTCCCAGTGAAGAGTTCCTCATGACATTTTTCAAACTTGTTATTCAACAATCAATAATATATCATGAATAACAATAGATATAATTATTGCTTCAATAGTACTGCTGTCATACTAGAATATGTAACTAATTTCCATAATTCTGCCTGTACATATTCTCGTTTCAATTGATGACTCATATTGGAATGTTTCCCACATATTTTTTTTCAAATTCATTTCTATATCTAGATTGCCATGAATGGAATAAAATGACTGAAATAAACCTTGACAACAATATAATGTGGTCAAAAACTTCCCAGCTACCGGCCCTCGAACTCGATGACTTTTTCACTAATAGACATTTTTTTCACATGATTTTCCCTATCTGCTAATAATACCTCAAAATCATATATTTTATAGTACTTTAATACGAAATGATCGAAGTATCAAAAGCAATTGAAGAAAAGTTCCCTGAGAGTTACCCAGTGAAAGGCGAAAACAATTCATTCTTCATTTATAATAAGTTAATTATTATTTTTTACTATCAATACTTATCATCAATCAACATCGATTTTATGAAATATAAAAAAAACATAGGGGATATCTTATCCTATTGTAGCAAAATTGTTTTTACCGTAATAACCGTTTGCTGACAACCATAAGGAATATACATTATTCATTGACAATAAAAGCTTGCTATCGAATGATTTCCTCAATTTGCAATACCTTATTGTTGATGAAATATATTATGGGAAATGTCATGAATGATAAGAAGTTGATGAAATGGATACTTTCAATATCAATAAGGCGGCGTGGAGTGATACTCAGAATATTGTATAATTTTGTTTTAATAAAATATATGATGAGTTTTTAATTTGGTTAAATGACTATAATGTTGATAACTAACATATAGTATTTGTTGAAAATATAAACAGGATGTTCATAAAATCAGATGTGGAATCATCTGCGACTGAAAGATAAACTTTAGTCACTCTCTTCCATCATCAAGATAACCTCTTGTCGGGTATTCATGTGAAAAGGGAAAATTCTCAATTGAATATTGATAGAAAGATTTTTCTGTGAATTGAAAAATCCACGATTAAATGAAGTTATTTTTATTATAACTCATTTAATCGTGGATTTTTAATTCATGAAGTTATTTTTATTAAAATTTTTTGGATTTTTCAATTCAAGAAAAATATTTCTATCAATATTCAATTGAGAATGTTTCCCTTTTCAAACACATAGTAGTTATTCCAATAACGTGAACATTACACATAAAACGCAAATGCTCCTGTCGTCGGATGAGAAGAAAAATCCATTCAAATATTGAAAACCTAAAGAAAGGAATTATCAAACAGTTGAACAATAATGCATTGTGTTATTGGAAGTGAAATAACCCCTCGTGTACTTGATATCTATTTTGATGTTCTCTGACGATTTATCGCATATGAAACCGTTCATCTCTAAGTAATTTATGATTTTCTTTGGCGAGCTCATCACTATTTTTACCCATGTACTAGTCTCGAAAATTCGATATTATTATATCCTTGAAGTAGGTCTACTACTTAGAATTGCACAAAGACTTTTCAAAATAAAAGATACGAAAATGGTTTTTTCACCTAAGGAACACAGAATGATTGTTCACTGGTATAATGATATGGGTGTCCTTCTTCAGGATATTTGTCCTAATTCCTGAATAATATCCACATTATAGGATAATGAAATCAATAACCCCACGAATCAAGTGTCCATATATATCGTGATGTCTTTAGAAATACATCATGTTTTTCCTCCAAGATGAAGAAGTCATATATTGCAACGATACAACGCTATATTCCGAAAGTTCAATCCAAATCTAACATTTCTGATAACTCATAATCAAATGTAAATGAATATAATTGTTTTCAGATCCACATTTTCTTACTCGCAGCTCTCTTTGCTATCTTTACGATAGCAAGTTCCCTTCCACAGTCTACAACAGAGCGACTCGGCATTTCGGAAGAAGCTTTGGAAAAAGCTCTGAAAGATAAACGATATCTTCAGAGGCAGTTGAAATGTGCAATAGGAGAAGCACCATGTGATTCCGTCGGAAGGAGACTGAAAAGTAAGTAAACAAAGTAAATAAATACCTGGTTTATTCCGGAATGATTCAAACTTTTCTAGGCTATCAAACATTTCAGTGAAAAGACCAGAAGAAAATGTTATCTGATTTTCCAACAGATCAGTTCCTTGAGCTGTTGAGGTTGAGAATTATTATCTCTTTGAAATTCCTAATTCATAAACAAAGCAATGTGTTGGTTATTCTGCTCTTACGTTATTGTTATATGAGTTATTCAATATAAAAAATCCATTCCGCGCACAAAAACTTCCTGTGGTCTGGATCGCTGGGGTGACATCAGATATTTTACTAAGCGACTATCAAATTTGTATTCGAGAATGATTAGGATGAGAGAAAATGGATGATAATAATTGGATTATTGAAGCATGGGCCGCGCCATGTAGCTTGATTCTCAGGATGTGCTGAAGATGAAATGAGAAATTCGAAGTGCAACAAGGGTTGAACGCAAAGTGTACTGTGCCGTTTCCGAAGAGGAACAATCGTTGAATTGACAAAACCATTGGTAACTGTTACTGTTTTTCATTCATTATTAAAATTAGCCATTAGCATATTCAAAGCATCACACTCAGGTTATGGCCCCTTCTTACTCTTCCAAAATGTCTATATCCGAAAAATCATATTATAATAATTATCACAAATGCAGTATCACTTTCGTCAAAACTTTACTTTCATTGACACTCATAATTGACCCTGCTAGTAATTCGATTTCAAATTCATTATGCTGTTCCCACCGTGAGTGACATTGTTCCACTACAAATGTTCGAGAATTTCATCAGTCAGTTTTATTGCATCTATTGCATTCAAATCGAGATGGTATGTTAGCAGACTCAATATCATTCCCAGTTTGATCATCTCAAATACTTTTCCTGCTAATTTATTAAATTTCGAATTTGAACGTTTTATCTCAGAAGGTACACTATACACAGTTCTTCCTAGAAACAAATTTGGGTATTTCTTATGGGGTCCATTGGACCTTAGATGATTTTATTAATAAAATTGCTTTGTTCTAATTCGATCTTCCCTTAGTGTTTTCGCGATAAATCCTGTTTTTATGATAAATCCTGTTTGTTTATCTGTTCTGAAACAGCAGGGGCTTCCTTATCAAGTAAAATCCTGTCAGGTACAGGTATACAAGTTCTTATAACAATATTAACGGAAGGTTCATTTCATTTTTAGGTATCCACGTATCTATCTCTTGCGTTTTTACATTCTATCAGTTCTTCTTCTGAAAGTATGCATTTTATTACAGTAAAATGTTATTTTTCAGTAGAATATTGTATTTTTCCTCTTTTCTCTTCATCATCATTTTCAACATATGGTTTTCGAGTTCCAGATTTTCACATTTGTTCAGCTTGTCCTTTTCTGTATCACTTACTGAGTATTAATACTGATTTCAATATTTTGGTTATGTTGATCATATAAAATATGATATGGTTTATATATATATATATTATTTTGGAAATATGTACAGGGTAGTCATTAAATCATATGGGAATCATCTTCGACTGGAAGATAAACGCAGTCACTATCTTTTATAGTTCAACATTACATTTTTCCATCATTGCAAAGTTAAATTGCTCTTGATAAAAAGGTGTTTTCCCAATTCTTTTGGTCTTCATGATGATCATGAAAGCGTGAAATAGATTTTCGTCGACGAAAATGTATTTAAGACCTACCAGGTCATGTACCTATGTCAGCGACTGAAATGTTGGCTATGTCAACCCTACACTGAAAAAAATATTTGGATCACATTGTGAATTTGCGTAAATATTGACTGGAAAGTTTACAGTCCTATAACTGTGAATAAAAAATTGCCAACAATAACAAGTAATTTTTACACGTAGAGAAACAAATTGTGTTTTCTCAGAAATATTGGGAAATTCCGTATAACCTGTAAAATTCACAAGATATGTCACTGATAAAACAATTTTTTTTTGTAAATGTTACACAAAATGTGAAATCACAATGAAAATTTACAGATATTTTTTTTTTTCGAAACGTATTGTAAGTTCACCATTTTCATGTGTTGTCCCGGCCACTTTGTGAACTCAGAATTTGAAAACACAACCATTTTACCCACCCACCTTTGAAATTACAAGACCTAAGGGGTAAATCAACTTTCTTGGTAATTTACCCATGAATTTGAATTTGCATTCTAATAAGAATATCACATTGCAATATTACATTGATAAGAATATCACATTGTTATATTACATTGATAAGAATAACGCATTGTTATATCACATTGTATATCACAGTAGTGTTGAAATTTTCACATGTTTTCGTAGAGAATTACAAAAGAAATTTGATCTTCCACAATTAGCAGCATCTAGGCCATTTTTCTCATCGAGTTGTGAAATACGGCCAAAAATTATGAACAAGGCGAAAACCTTCCATTTACTATAAAAACATACTTTCATATTCGGAAATGTAACGACTGATATAGGTTAGAAATATATCCAAAATAATATTTAGCATATAATGCCGTGCCCATACATTTTTGGTTCTTTCGCAGAAATTGGTTCTTGTGCCTCCTCCTTTCAATATTAAACATTATTGGACTTTCGATTAGGCGCCCCTAGTATAAACTCCTTTGCGGCGATACTTTCCCAGAAAAAACAGTTGTTTTAATCAGTCCGTAATCCCAGTATCATAATACGAGGTTCAACTCTTTTCAATTCAGAGTCTAAATGTATCTACCATGTGAATTAACCATGCAAATCACAATGCAATTGTACTAAACCAGAAATACTGTGAACTCTTCACAGTTGTATTGAGAATTTCTAAGATTTTTTTATTTTCTGACCAATGAAATCGTCCGACGCTCGGGAAATACCCCTTTCAGTGTGCAATCTCCGGGTTAGATGTGTAACGTGTAACCGTCTCGCTGCGCAGTTCATTTGCTGCTTACAACAAGACAACGTGTTCGAGTGTTTATTGTGATCAGTCTTATGGAAGAGTGCAACTGAAGGTGAGTTCATAACATAATATATCGCAATACAGTCATTTGACGATGTTTACATGTTCTTTTTGTGAGTATCGTATAAAAACGTAGGGAAAATACGAACTGCATGCTCACTACGACAGGAATATTCCTTCCGCAGTTTTTGATTGTTTGGGAAGGAAGTGTCAATTCGAAACAAAAAGCTACCAAAGCTATAAGTCACACTTCTCCAGGTACCATAGAATGGTTGAGATAAAATGACCTTCTTCAAAAGTGACATATCGGTGTTTGATAAAAGAATGTTCTTTTTCTATTATTGATCTGAAAATATCATAGCATTCATTGTAGAAAGTTAATAAATGTTATGAATAAGTCAGTTTAACGAATGTTTGCATTCCATGAAGTGATCATTATATATTCATATTCGTGGGAAAATAGAAATTGAAATGTACAAAATATTTCCGCAGAATTATGATTTTTGGAACTCGAAATGTCAATCGAGAAACCAAAACTACCAATAGCTATAAGTACTTTTACAGGACCATAGATGTTGAGTTACTCTTCATCAACTTTTGATTTTTTTTTTTTTCAGACATTATTTAGCAAAAACCGGAGCATTCCTATGACATATTCGTTAAAAGGAGGAAATTCAAACAGAAATTACATTTTTAATCCTGAGGGCAAACGCTTATTTTCAATGAACTTTTGCATTGTATTAAAATATGACATATTTGATTTGGAAATTGTTTTTAAGATTGAGTAGGTACCCAAGGAGAATTGGTGGCACTTTGGAAATGATTAAAGAATGCATTCAATTCGAAAGAAATATTCCAGTTACTTTTTCATTAAGTTTTTGTGATATAGAAAATAATATTGATTTTCATTGGAATCTGATTAAAAATTAAAAAAATATTTTAGTTCTTTTTCATTAAGTTTTTGTGATATAGAAAATCATATTTATTTTCATTCGTACCTGGAATTGTTCGGTTTCGTTATTTATATATTTCACATATTCAATGTACAGTGTCCTATTTCTACAAAAAAAAAATCTTACGCTCATGAATAAATTGAAAGAAATATTTAAGTTACTTTTTCATTGAGTTTTTGTGATAAAATCATATTTATTTTCATTTGTACCTGAGATTGTTGAGTTTCATTATTTATATATTTCACATATTCAACGTACAGTGTTTTCCTCACTCTGTTATTCGTGTATTTCCAAAATTTATATTGCTTTGATTATAATAGAAAGTCTATCTGAAATGTAATGAAGAGTAATAAGTCAAAACTATTCTTTTGGAACAACTTGATAAAAATGAATTATAATATCTTCAATGGGGTTCAAAATTGGCCATCCTACTGATATTTTTAAATTCTTCATGTATTCACATTTCCAACAAGCTATTATGAAAAAAAATTTCCCTTCGATAATCATGCTATTATAGAATTGTAAACAATTATTTCTACAAACATAAAAGCGATTTGACTAATATTTTTGCATTTCTCGAAAAGAACCATGTAGGTATGCAGATGAAAGTCTACCACTTAACGTTCATCTCCAGATGTTACCTAAAAAACTTTTCTCCACTGAAGACACGTGTGTCAAAAATACTTCATGTAGACAAGTTCTGTAGGAGGCAAATGTATCAAAAATAAATGTTACTTTCGGGTTGCGGTGAATCATTCCAATTCAATGCTGAATTATAAAAATTCATTTCTACAACTCTCCGTATAAAAGCGATCGACCAATATTTTTGCATTCCTCAGATTGAGAAGAAGCAATGGTGATGAATAAGAATGTCCATTTTATTCATTTACACATTTTTATTCGGGTATGTGTACATGAAGGGGAAAAACATCAAAATAATGAATGTTTCAATTTCTTCCACATTTTTTGAGAAATCAGTGTATTTTTAGTTCTTGCTGAAATATTAATGTTCCAAAAATTGTATGAGCATTTGATTTTCATTGAACATACGCTTGAAAGCACTTTTCTCATCTTCATCCTGTGGTATAGTTTGGTTCAAATGAAATAGTTATTTTCTACTTGAAATGGTGATTATAAACGATTCTGTGAAACTAAAAATGGAGTATTATCTTGTTCCAAGAAGATGGCCACTTGAAAATGAGAGAAATTTACTCATGTTACCTTGCCCCCATTGAAAAAATGTACCATGTGTAAGTAATGAATATCAAATTCTTGAATAGAGCACTTCTTTTCAGAACTGTTCGTTGTTGAGCTTTTGTTGCCCTTTGGCAGGAATCCGCAAAACACGTTTACACGTTCTGCGAGATTTTCTCTGCCGGGAATGTGCAAACAGGTTGTGGTAGAAATTGAAAAACACCGTTGTAAATACAAGACCAAGAGTTTATTCACAATAATATGATAAAACAGTACTGGTGTTTTTATACATTGAATTTATACAAGCTCCATGTATATTTACAAAGGAATCGCAATTGATCACTGTGAATTTACAATCCATATCACAGGCTCCATTTAATGTCAAATTGGGATTGTGCCATGAGAAATTCTCGATTGATGTGATCAAACAGGGAATAAATACATTGTGTATTCGCCATATTGAATAATTTTTCTATTTAATTTCACAACACGATTGCATAACTAGTGGAACATTCACAAACATATGGTGAAAGTAACATGTGAAATCCCAATACTCTTCTGGTTGAACTGTGATTTCACATTGTCATTTCCCAACGTAGAAATACAGAAAATATTAATTCCACAAGTATTATGGAGTATGCTCAAGCAGAACTGTTTACTGTGATTTCACAAGACATTTGTGAATTTCCCATTTTCTTGTGGAATTTCACAACCACAAAAGTAATCAATTACTGCAAAATCTAGGACATGATCACAACAGTGAACTAATATAAAGCTTAATTAAAAATGAAACTGACATTAGTTCGTTTATTCCTTTGCCATTTTGTGTCTATAAAAAATAATTTATACTGTTCTTTTGATTATCCACATATTGCCTGTAGAATCTGGAAGCCGAACCTCCTGAAGCCAACTCAACTGGGCCATATATCTGCAGTTCCTCTTTGTGGGAAAGGTCGGTTCCAATCAAGGGGTTGACAATATTGCACACAAGTATATCTTTCCGAAACATAACCTACAGTTTCCTATTTTCGGTTCAATCGGTGGTGATGATATTTTTTTTGTGAGTGACTAGAGCGCTCCTAGTAGTTCTGCTGGAAATATTGGACGAGTCCTTGATAGTCATATAATGGAATCGAAAGTGATGAATAATAGGTTATATTTTCAGAAACAACTTCATCTACAAAAAATATTTGTAATTTCTTTCCGAAAATACGTATTTTGGGAGTTATTTGCAAGAAATCGGAAAACTACGGGAAGTAGTGTATTTTCCAGACATAATCGGACGGCCTAGACCAGGTTAACCATTGGCAAAATGTTCCTCTATATTCATGCTACCAACCCCAATGAACATCATCAGAGTATCCGATGAATCTATAGAACTTCATTCAGTATTGGGCATATCCACAAAAAAATTTAATTATAATTTGAGAGTGAGGCTGTATGGAACAGATATCAAGTCATAGTTGATGTCACAAATACACCTACCTTGAACTTGTAGCCTTTTTTCAAAAGCTATATATAGGGGTTTTTGCTCTACGAAAGGTGAGGTAGAAATAATGTCAATATATGTAATTTAGTTCCATGCCCCGATGAAAAATCCAAGTTTACGACTGTCGGGGAATGGGAGTGTCGGCGCCGTCCGCCATCTTGGATTAAAATTAAAAAAAAAAACAAATCACGTTTTGATATTCTCGAGTCTATACATACTTCCATTGTTCTTGATATCTCAGCAAAATAGCTTTCACTACAAGAGCGAGTTATAGTAATCCTAACTTTATAAGAAATATTTTTTTATGCAGGCTGGAGTTGTAGTGAAGGTACCTATTGGTGATTTGTTTTTGGTTCACGGTTGTGTTGATGGCATGATGAAACATCTGTATGTGGATGTGGTTGTTCTTCTCCAATTTCAATGTTCAATCAATCTGTGCAATGTAGGGTGAATAAAATATGGATATTATGTCTCCCCCACTCCTCTGGTTCGTTCCGACAGATTTTCGCGGAATTTCCTCGAAAATGGTTCATCAAAATATTTAAAACAATTGACCCCCTAGTCATGTTGAACATCTTTTTATCGAGTTTTCGTTTTATAATTTCATTATATAAATTATATATTATAAATTATGTCAAATAAAACTGCTATACGAATATTCAATTACGATTTTGATTGAATAGAATATTCATTTTTCATTTATTTCAGGTTTGGCTCCATTGGTTCTTCAAGGATCTTGTTCGCAGTGCAGTCCACAGGAACAGAAACAAATCAGAAAAGTCTTAGGATATATGCAAGTCAATTTTCCCAAAGAGTGGAACAAAATTTTAAAGCAATATTCTGGATGAAAATAGCACAATCTGCAAGTGAAATAAATATCCTTAGTGAGCGGCGACATGGTTGTTTCCAGGATAAACTCACGCCTACTCTTCATCATCAGAAACTAGGCCACATCATTATCAATGTTAAGATAAATTGTAACGACTTTTTTTCTTGAAACACAATATGTTCAACATTTTCTGAGACTCACAACCCAAAAAAATGTTATGATGTAGTCATTCTCCTCATTTAATATGTCATCCAAATAAATGCACTTCTTAATTTTTTGAATCATTCTCAACCTCAAATGTACAAGATCATCACAATGCATGATGAATAGCATTCTGTACACAAGGGACGACTGTGCTCAGGAAAAGTTTGTCTGTGCTCTTTTGGTGAAACAAATATTTTTACGATTAATTTCAAGTAATTTATTTTGAGAGTTACCTTCGGAATACTTTATTCAATGATTTAGAATTATTGTTTATGGACGAACGGGATTTTTTCTGAGGTGAACCTCAAATCCATAGACTAAAACAAATTATTAAAATTTTAAATATTGATATGGAAGTTAAAATTTTTTTCTTGGAGTTTACTGAATTATGTTTATTCATTTGGTGGTGATATTTGTGGTACCGGAAGAGTTTGCGGCGCTGGAATTTGCCATTTCGAATTTCACTTCAAATTTGTATTCTTCGGCTAGTGTAGACATCTTCAACTCCTTTGAGGAGCCCCACAGCCAATAAATCCTCTCCAGCGTCGGCTATCAAAGTTCCTGAAGAAAATAAAAATAGATCGTCAATCGCTAGTGGTTGGGCAATTTGATATAACATTTCTTATATGACACAAAAAGCGATGGCGCTTGTCAATATCTGATCGAAAAGTAAAATGTAACAATAGGAAATGCAGGAAATAAATGAATTTAAATTTGTTCGAGAAGAAAATTGAGACCTGGGGTAGATGTTTGCAAATCAATATTATTGGTGGTAATTGGGTTGGTCAACTTGAAATGGAATGAATGAGTTTTATCTGGCGTTTTCAGAAACAATTGCTCAATTTCTTCTTTGGCAAGGACTTGATATCACTTTAGGAAGAATGCTTCTGAAGAGTATTTTAGAAATGCGATCACTTCAATTTATGGAGTCGAAGCTTTATATCTCTTGTTAATTCCAGACCTTCGTGTCATCGCTATAGTAAAAAGATTATCGAGGTTGCTGTTTTTTTAATAAAGTAAATGTTTACACATTGATAATATCAGTCATATTTGAGTTGTTCAACCCATATACTCTGCAAACTTCCGCAATTTTAGAGTTCAACATTTCATGATAGGATGGGTTGACTACAGCATTCATTGATTTGCATTTTTTTTAAGTTTTCGTTTGTTTGGATGAACTAAGTATCAAGTCAGTGTCCGTAATGCAATTACTTCTCTCAAATTGCACTATTCGACTGGAGCTCTGGGTTTCTCTTCAATTTTTGAATTAAAACGCTTCGACTAGCTTCACCTGTGTGTACATAATGAAATCTTTGAAATTAATTTCCACCCACTTGCATACGTCCGAATTATTCGAAATTTTGATGACAATACAATCATTTCATAGCTATAACCTGGTTTTCTCACAAATATCGTCAGAAAAAAATGCCTCATTTACATTACAAAGATTTGGTGAGTGCACTGATTTGGTCTCAGCACTTTCACCAAAAGTTAGTTAGTAAAATCTCCAATCTCCCGTAGTCGGAAAATTTAAAAACACCTTGTGAAAGTTGAAGAAAAAAATTAATTATAGTTAAAAAATATTGTAGCAATATCGACCAAAAAGTTTGAAATAAAACTATATTTTGAAATTTTTTTATAAAAAGCACTCTTGTATAGCACTATGGTCTGGATATTGGGAACAATAAGAATAAAGTCATTGACCAAGAAATTTCTTCTTATGTAAAAAAGCGAGAAGTGCTCTTTACTTACTTTTCTTAATGAATTTTTACGAATAGCTAGCAGTAAAAAACTTCTGATAACTGATATCAAGCGTGCTTTTTCCACATAAGAGTTCTGAAAATTGTAACACCATCATTTTTTTTTCTCACATGAAGAGCTTTTCCAGCATGGATTTCGAGAAGGTCATACTTTCTCATACTCCTTTGGAGTTGCATTTAAAAAAATCCTAAAATACCTGTTTTTCCAAACTAACTTTAATACTAAACCCCATACAAAATTTCTACCCCCCATCCCCACATTGATGTTAAATTTCCAAAAACAGTATTATTTATTTTTAACAAGACCCAATATCAACTTTCATGTCCCTTACTTGAGAACTAACGGTACTCCTATACAAACTCTCAATCCCGCTTTCACCGCCATTGGGGTTGAATTTTCGGAAACCCTGGAATTAATGTTTCTACATTTGAAAAGGAAAGCCAAAATAACCCCCCTAACTTCAAATCTAACAAAACCCGCTTACAAACTCCGCCCCCCTCCATTTCACCCCCTAGAGGTCGTATTCACAGAAATACTTAAACACGTATTTCTTTTTTTGTAACAAATACCTCAAATACCAAGTTTAAGGAACTGAACTTGAAAACTAACGATACTCCTATGAAAATGTTCAGCCCCATTTCCCCTTTTGGGATGGAATATCAGAAAACCTTCCCTAGTGGTTTTCTATGTCATTAGAGGAACACGCTGTCGAATTTTCAGCCATTTAGGTCCAGCAGTTCAGTCTACAAGAAAACGTTACAGAAGCGTTTTAGGCCAATCATAAGGATAGATTTTTTCGTGGAAAAATGTACCAGAAACCGACTGTGTCATCATACCAAAGTAGTATCCTGTTTTTTTTTTAGTTTTTCGCTGGTAACATGAGAACTAATGAAGCAGTATCGATGCTTTCAATGGACGAATTGTAGGGAACGAAATGCGAAAAAAATTTGCCCGACTCGATCGTATCATTAGTAACGGAGGAAAATCGTAAAAATCGCGTTTTTTTTTTAATTCATAACACCATCATTTTTCGAATTGTAGAGCAAGCTCTCCGCGACTCAGTAGTGATTGATATATTCTTCATCTGTCAAAAAATCAGGCCCTGTCGGATCATTAGTTTTTGCATAATTGCAATTCGAATTGTTTAATGCACTTTATTGGAACAAACCTGGATGCGCCATAGGTAGCCCGATTTCGATTTATCAAATATATTTTGCAAGTCGAAGTATAGTACTACGAAATGCCCATTCTCATTTTGCGTTAAATGCTGCGAAATGGGTGAGAATTCCTTGCAAACATGACCGAAAACAGGCGAGCGCGTGAGAGCGGCTGAGTAGTGGAGTATAGCAGCAGAATCATAACTTGCGCGCAGCACGCTTGTATTACTATATATCCCAGCTGACTGACATGGTGGCAGTTGAAGTCTCCCAAGGATACTCCTGGATGTTTTAGGGTTGGGAGTGGAGGATTTGGCCATTTAATATTAGGAGGTTTGTAGACAGCTGATATTGTCGTTCCTGAGATCTCGACAGTTATGATTTCAGTATTATTCTCGTTGGGTGCTAGTAATGATCTTGTATTTGTCAATATCCTGTCGGAGGTACATTATGGAGCCATGGATATCTGAGTTAATATTGGCAATTACCTTATAGTCCGGCATCTTCGCTCTGACTTGAAGCTGGGTGTCGTTTGATAGATGTGTTTCCTGCAGTGATATGATGTCATTGTTATTATGGAATCTCTTCACCAGTGACATGCCGGCAACCAACTCCCAGAAGTTCTGCTATGCAGATGATATCGCTATAGCCACTCAAAGCGGCCTCCTAGAGGATGGCGAAGTGACGCTAACGGCGGACTTAGAAAACCTCGGAAGATACTACAAACAGTGGCGATTATGCCCAAACCCGAGGTATGTGCATTCCATCTTAATAACCGCCTTGCATATAAAGACCTGAATGTCACATTCTGTGGAAAAAGAGTAAAACACAACAGCCACCCCAAATACCTTGGCGTACACTAGACCGGTCCCTGACGTACAAAAGACACCTGGAGATAACTGAACAAAAACTTAAAACCAGGAACAACATAATCCGAAGGAGTCAACAAGCTACTGTTCACTAATGGAACAAACTACACGATCCTAAACATCTCAGAACTCTACCAATACACATGATATTGGCCAACGCTCCAAACTGCCGTCTCAAGTCCCGAAAACCCATTTGGCAAGATAAGGTATTAATCCATCATGAACCATTTCATATCGGAGAAGCTTGGAAAACCAAATGGACAACCAATCATGGTGTCAACCATAACAACCACGAGGACCCTACCGTTTCTCTCCCAGGAATGCAAATGCCTAGTTAGGCATGGTGTAGCCTCAACCGCATCAGAACTGGCTATGCCAGATGCATGTCCATGCTGTACAAGTGGGGACTCTCGGACACCCAGGAATGCGACTGCGGAGCGCCGGATCAAACTGCTGCCCACGTAACCAACGAGTGCCCAATAAGATAATTTGAAGGAGAATGGAATGAGATTCGGAATGCCACTCCTGCTGCCGTGAATTGGCTGACCTCCCTGGATATCGACTTATAACCCATGACCTATGCCTCAAGTGTATTCGCATAAAATATTTATCTCAATTGTTTGCCAACCTGCAGAAGTGCTTGAATCTTCTTTCTTCTTACATATATCTTCTTTCTTCTCACATATATATGAACATACTTAACCTATAGCTCTAAGTGAATTTGTAGATCGCCATACGATGAATAAAATACTATATATACGCTTCCTCGCGTCTGCTGCCCTCCCCACTACTCAGCCGCTTTCACGCGCTCTTCCGTTTTGGTCATGTTTGCAATTATTTCTGAGAATGGAAAGAGACTTTTCGTAGTACTATACTTCTACTTGTAAAATGTTTTTGGAAAATTGAAATCGAACCACCTATGACGCATCCAATGAAGTGCATCAAAAATTCAATTTGCAATTAGGCAAAAACTAATGATTCAACAGCGCCTGAATTTTCAACACATAGAGTACTTACATATCAATCAATACTTTGTCGCGGCGAGCCTGCGCTACAACTCGAAAAATGGTGGTGTTATGAGTTTTAAAATAATCGTTTTTTTTCCGGTTTCCCTCCGTTATTAATGATACGATGGAGTCATGTTAGGGCTCATTTTTTGGATTTTGATTTTCTACATATCGTCCTTCGAGAACATCGAGATTGCTTCATTTGTTTTCATGTTACAAGAGGAAAACGAAAAAAAAATGCAATGATAGTTGCGAGTAGGAAATATAATAGGATATAACAAAGGATCACCTTTCGTATGATGGCACAGTCAATTTCCTGGTACATTTTCTGCTCTATTGATTGGTCTATTTGCATGGTTTGTAACCCTACATAAAAACGTTGCACTCAAATTCGACCATTAAATATTGCTCTCATCGCGCCCAGAGGAAAATTCAAAAATAAAAATGACACAAAAAACAGTTTTTTACTTGTTAAAATGTTGGTATTATTTTCAAAATAAATGATAATGGCATAATTCTAGTCCAGTAACTGAGGGGAGACTGTTGTACCTTGGATCACAATTTACTCTTATATTTTTTCAAAAGCTATTTTTTCAAATTAATTATTGCAAAAGGCTTTCCTGATGTAACCATTATTCCTACATACTATGTATTTTTTGAGAATTTAAATATTTAATAATTATAGAAAAAAAATATATATATTTCATTGATATGTGGTACAAGACCATAATGTACCATAGAGTCACGCCCCAGTGTACACAGAAAAAAGAAGTTGAATCAAATAAAATTCATTTGTATCAAACAAATAAAAGTGTCGAATATGCACGACAAAAAATAATCTTCAAATGAGTTTATTTCTTGGTTTTGGATCAAATTTAAAGTTTCAATTAACTGAAACTAATTTGCATGAACCAAATATCTCATTCGACCAACTCTATCCTTAACTCGTTTTGGCAGAAATGTTGTTTCAACCATGTATTATTTTGTTGAATCGAATCATCAGATCTACAGAATTTGCTGATTGCTTTAACAAAAATATTTATTCAAACAAGTATTTATGTCGAATTGATGAATTAAGTGAAATGTCAATTCAACAAAATAAACTGATCTCTTCACTAAAAATATCCATTCAATTGACTAATCCTTTTGTTAATTCACTGAATTGACATATATGGCAACCGAGCATTAAAGCCTACACCAGACATTTGAGTCCAGACGTCGCAACGATGATAAATTGGCCTTGCTATTTGGTAACATTATCTAAGTCAGGGTCAGTTGTGCGAAAGCTTCGCCATCTAACGCATGTAATTCAAACCATATAATTTTCTTTGATCTATTTCCATTGTTTGATTCAAATAAATATTATATTTGTGTTGAAACAAATGTTCATTCAATATGAGTTGGAGATTGATTCAATAGACGAACATTGAATCATTTAGCAAACAAAAATCACCGAATGGTCACAAAAAAAATGGAATGATACTCAATGCTTCAAAAACCGTTCTCCTACACGTAAACCCGAAAAAAGAATTACGCGATCAAATTCATATAAATATAGGAACAGTTTCGTTACAACCAATTTCTTCTGCACGATTTCTTGGAACTTATCTGGATTCAGACATGTCCTTCAAAACCGCTATTGAGAATGTCAGCAGAAAGTAAACTCAAGTTACTATGCTATAGTCCAACTGAAAACGATATTCAATGAAGAACAACTCCTCAATGTCTAGTATGCGCTCGTATACTCTCGAATTAGCTATGACATTATTGTATGGAGAAGTACATCAATGGCTCGCAGACTACTGATCTCACAAAAACGTATTATCAGACTTATATTTGATATCAAACGAACAGACTCATGTAAACCATATTTTAGAGATAATAACATCTTAACAGTTCCCAGATTATATATATTTACAAATGTATTTTGCTTGTCAGTAAAAATATAGATTCACTAAACATAATCATGATAGTCATAATTATAAAACTAGGCATGGTAATTTGCTACAAATTCCTCACCACAGAACTTCCTTATATGAAAAAAGTCCCCAATACAGTGGTATAAAGTTTTTCAATATACTCCCGGAATCAATAAAAAGTGAAAGAAATGAAATACGTTTCAAAAAACAACTAAAAAGTTATTTGATTGAGAAATGCATATATAGCCCAAGCGAGTTTCTGACTTCTTAACTGTAATAAAATTGTATTGACTGTTAAATTATACTGAACATTGTGTGTCTAAATGTCTATATGTAAACAATAACTGAAATTGTATAATAACTGTTATTTATGTGCCTTTAAGTCTTCGAGTCTTCTTTACGGTCTCGTAGAATGAAATTTTATGTATTATAGGTGTATAGATTTTTATATTTATATTTTTGACATGTCCAATACCATGTAATATGGTCTCAATGGAATAAAATATTATATATATTATTATTAAATAAATATATATATATATATATATATATATATAATTTTTTTAAAAAAAAACCAAAAAAAATAATTACTAAATATTATTAGTTCCAAGAGATGGTTTTTACATAATTTTGGAAGTTCTATTTATTTGTAAGCCTATGTATAATATGGATAGATAAAAATGTCAAAATACTATAACACAATCAATTTCATACACTGTCATTGTGATTATAACCCATAATTGGTAAAAAGACAACAAAAAGTCTAGATTTACAAAATTTTCATGAATAAAAAGTGATCAACACATTTATAAATTTGAAACATACAGTATATGAAATTGTAGCTATATAAAAGTAGCCAATGGTAGAACAGCAAACTTCTTGATGAGAATAGCCAATCAGGGAATAGATGGTCATATGGAAAATTGGAAATTGTGAGAGAATAACAACGGGGTGATGTCATAAGCAATTATTATTGAAATTTGTACATAGTTATAAGAATGGGAAAATAGTTGTATATATAAATTATATAAGATGAACCCAAACAGTGAAATGTGACAATTTGGTGCGCGAATTCAAACATTCAAATGAAAAAGAAGAGGAAAAATTGGTATCCAAGGGAGCAACAAACAAAGCCACTGGAGATCGAGAATAAATTTACAAGGGAATGCCACGCAACATTTTGAGAGAAAGAAAAATGAAATAATTCCAACATTTGAAGAACAAAACCAATATTACCTTAATTATCCAAGTGTCCAAAGCTGATTTCTGCATATGTATGGTTCCTGATTTATGGTATTGGAGTTCCTGATAGAGCTTGGAGTGAGGAGGGACCAGTTTCAGGGCATATCTTGAACACTGACATCTCCAGCAGGTATAAAACTCAATATCAATATCGTCGACAATTTCACAAATAACATTTCATCTGAAGAATTATTTCCTTCATTTGAACTATAACAGAAATTCACCTCAAGGAAAAGTGAGTTCTTCTATCCATCCATGATTTGATTAGATTACCTGATATTTGTAGATTCACATTAGTATGTTATTTCTGATAGCAGGTAAATTAAGCTCCTGAATGAAAAAATTTGCTTTAACTGTTGTTTGTTTCTACAATGATCAACAATCATAACAAAGACCATTGAATAAATTGAATTTAGACAGCAGTGGTTAGTGGCTCTATTGCCTGAACCGGCTATCTGAGGTAAAAGGCGTACCAACTGTTGCTTAGCCGTGGTGAGAAAAGTGATAACAATTGGCAGCAGAGTGACGAGAGAACAGTGACGTTCGCTAGCAATTATTATTACAGCATAAAATACATATACAGGGCGAAAATATCTATCTATATCATATCAATTTGGCTCACAAAGAATAGCAAAAACTATCAGCAATCTTTTATATGAAAACAATTTTTTTGCAAATATCATTACATTACAATTGGCACCCAAAGTGTGGGGCGAAATAATAACAAAATAATTTGTTATATCATCATTTCATAATAATATATATATATATATATATATTCAAATCAAATAAATGTTAGCATTGCATTGAGAAATCCATTTCGTCACCGCAATATAATGATTCCATCAATCGAATTCACTAATGTTTGGGGATGAATTTTATTTAGTCGGGTCAAGCCAATAAGATTGACCTAATAAATTTAGTTGAATTAACAATTTTTTCCTATACCTTGGATCATGAACGTCATGTACCCAAAAGGTAGACATTTTTATACAGAAGTTACTTTATTTGTTCCATTACTAGAAGAGATAAGATTGTATTGGAGTATAACCCAATTTTCATTTGTATACATGTGAACAAAAAGTTACAATATGAAATTTATAACTCAAAATTAACAGGCAAAAAAATAGGTATGTGAATCTGATTTTACTCAATATTAGTTAACTTTTAACAATAATAGTTAACGTTAAAGCAGAAAATCCACTTCGAACCACAACTATCCATCAGTTCTAGCCGATCCAAAGTACATTATGGTGCGTTTTTAACTTATCCTCCTCGATATTCTAGGTTATTCAAAACACAATCGTCAACTTGTGAAAAAATGAAGAGTAGAACCAAAAGTTGTAACTTTTTGAGCTAAAAATAAATATTTATATTCCACCCGAAGACAATAGCACATGGACAATCACTCTTCCGCTTGCTTGCACTCTACTGAGTGAACATTGTCTTGGTACAGTTCTGTTACGTAGATAACAGCATTTGTCAAGAAACTGAAGGGTGATCCAAGATACATTATTATCAAGGTACAACAGTCTCCCTTACTGTTATCTATTGAGTAATATACACTGTATGCCAGTGGCAATGAGAGTATGGATTTTTGCGAGAATAATATTGGTAGATGAGCCGCACATTCTTCAGATTCGCGATCAGGATAACACATTTACCACCAGTACACTTTTTCAGCTCCGAAAAATCCAAATTTGTCTAACTCCTCATGCCAATAGTTTTTTACTTGAAAAAATTTCGGTATTATGTTCAAAATTAATGGAAATGGCATAATTCTAGTCCAATAACTGAGGGAGATACGGGAGAGTTTCCATAAGAGATGACAAAAACTAGGATTTTTCAGGAAAAAGATAAAAAATTCGATGTTCTGATCGCGATTCCTGCAGAATTTCAAGCTCATCTCGCATTCTATTATTATTTTTCGGTAAAATTGATTGTTTCGTCGCCTCTGGGTGCAATGTGTGTTACTCAGGTTGATGTCAGTGTATAATTGGAGTCATCTGTAAAATATCTAACGAACATGGGAATTCAAGAACTCTTCTACAATAACAACGGAAATCCCGGTATATTGGCATGAGAAGTGAGATGAATTTGAATTTTTCCGAGATGAAAAAGTGTACTGGTGGTAAATGTGTTATCCTGATCGCGAATCTAGAAGAATGTGTGGCTCATCTACCAATATTATTTTTCACAAAAATCCACACTTTCATTGCGACTGGCATACAGTGTATATCACTCAGGGAGATAGCAGTAAGGGAGGCTGTTGTACCTTGATAATAAGGTTCATTAAATTACCCTTCAGTTTCTTGACAACTGTTGTTATCTACGTAACAGAACTGTACCAAGACAATGTTCACTCAGTAGAGTGCAAGCAAGCGGAAGAGTGGTTGCCCATGTACTATTGTCTCCGAGTAAAATATAAATATTTATGTTTAGTTCAAAAAGTAACAACTTTTGGTTCTACTCTTTATTTTTTCCCAATTTGACGATAGTGTTTTGAATAACCTAGAATATCGAGGAGGATAATTTTGCCTACTAATTTTTAATTCTAAATTCCATATTGTAACATTTTGTTCACATGTAAACAAATTAAAATTACTTTATAATTCAATACAATCTTGTTTCTTCTAGTAATGAAATGATATTTTGTTACTTCTGTATAAAAATATTGTTTTAAATACATATTATCTATCTTTTGGGTACATGATGTTGATGATCCAAGGTACCCGGAAAAAAGGATTTGTTAATTCAACCAAATTTATTTGGTCAATCTTATTGGCTTGACCGGACTAAATAAAATTCATCCCCAAACACAGGTGTATTCGATCGATGGAATCATTATATTGCGGTGACAAAATGGATTCCTCAATACAATGCTAACATTTATTTGATTCGAATATATGTTCATATATTGAATCAATCTCCAACTCATATTGAATGAACATTTGTTTCAACACAAATATAATATTTATTTGAATCAAACAACGGAAATAGATTGAAGAAAATGTTTTTTTTCCAATGACAGGCGGCTATGTTTTTTTTCCAATGACAGGCGGCCATTTTTTTTCCAATAGCAGGTGACTGTGTTTTTTCTGTGACAAGTTAGGTTAGGCACCAAATTCAAAAGCCAGTGGTTCACAGGTTAAGTTAGACCCTCGTATACCTTAGGTTAGGTTAGACCCCCGTATATCTTAGGTTGCGTTAGACCCTCGTATATCGGAATCCTAGTTAGGTAAGACCCTCGTTATTTTACGTTCGGTTAGACCCCCTCTACACGTACACGCAGGTTAGGTAGACCCCGAATATTGGCTGCCTCGTATATGTTAGGTTAGGTTAGACCCCCGTATATTGGGTGCCTCGTATATGTTAGGTTAGGTTAGACCCCCTCGTACACGTACAGACAGGTTAGGCTAGGTTTGAAGAAAGCTAACTCAACGTATTGGTTAGGTTAGATACCAAAACTCATAGAGCTAACCCAACGTACACGACCCGTTGGTTGGGTTAGATGCCATGATCAGATCGACCGACGTAGCTGCTTTACTTATGGTTTGAATTATATGCGTTAGATGGCAAAGCCTTCGCACAACTGACACCGGCGTCGGTGTTTAGCCTTGGTCGCAGAAATAGGCCGACGTTAAATAAAGCAATAGAAAAAACTTTATAACTTTTCGAGCTCCACAACTTGATTCGAAAAGTTTGTTTGAGTTCTACATGAATTACTGTTGATGTTCTTCAATGAATTCGTCATTATTGTTTGCCTTGTATACTATCTTAATATGAGATTTGTTCATTCGTATTTATTGAAAGCTATTCCTCCTTCGACGCACGCAATTCACCAGCCTCCCTTTTTCCGGAATAGAATACTGTAGACGCCGTGACTCTGTGATAAGTCATAAATTTCATCCATTTGTTAGCAATATTTTGTTAAAGCTACCTCCTCTGACTGGGTGCGCCATCGGTTTCGTTTTCCTGTTTGTAATCAAATTATGTTTTCTTTACCCCTATTCAATCTTTCGAGATTCATAGAATTATGACTTTATACATCAATTCAATTATTATTTTATGACATTTTCTGATTGAATTATTTTTTTCTGTCGATTTTTACTTGAATATGCAATTAAAATCTATATAGTAGTATTGTATAAAGAAATATTAGACAATGATAGTAGGTAGAAAAGATGAAGTGTAGAACACTGTACGGAAGTTGTGCTCAAGATGACATAGATAAAAATACATACCACCAAATATCCTTTGAACATACGCGCTGAAGGTGTAACCACGTTTAAGATCTCGCTAATACTGGGTTTTAGTATGGCGGATAATGAACGCGGTGACAGTTCCGTGATTTTTATATAAAAAAACAATTCATCGCGATTCTGTTTATTGTTAAGAATATATCTATATGTTGGCTTGAATATTGAGAAAGTACATTCTAACCTCCAAGCTTCTGTCATGAAAAATTAATTACATTCACATGGATTATTGGGTACAGTGGGCGTGTTTGTAAGATGACACACTATGTCATCTTACCCAATTAATAATTTATTAAATATAAAATGAGATATAACCTTAGGTTTTCTCTTTTTATACAGAATGCCTGGTAATTACAAACGACAAGGAAGAGTTGGTCCCAAAAAATATGGCTAAGGCTATAGAAGCTGTAAGGAGAATAGGATGGGTTGGCTTTCAGCTTCTAAACATTTCAATGTGCCACAAGCAACGCTCCGTCGGTTCAAAGACAGTTGAAGGAACGGGAGCAGGAATACATGGGGTAAGGCCAAGAAGAGATTACATAATACCACTTGGTAAATGCTCCACGATATTCCAAGCTGAAACACATGCTATCATGGTATGCATTCAGAAGAATCTTGAAAGTGGTTATAAGAAAAAACACATCTACATTCTATCTGACTGTCAAAGTGCTATCAAAGCACTCAACTCTATACAGATAAAGTCCAAACTGGTCTGGGACTGCCTCCAGAACCTCATCGAGCTGGCAAAACACAACACGGTCACCTTGATGTGGGTGCCAGGTCATAGAGGCATTGAAGGCAACGTCAAAGCGGACCAGCTAGTTGGACAAGCATCTGAACGCTATTCACAGGGCCAGAACCTGCACACGGGATCAGCAAAAACCGATGCAGGACCCTGATCGACGAGTGGATAAAAAGAAGACACCAACAATATTGGGATCAAACTGTCGGGCAAATACACAGCAAAGTCATGGTAGGGCAACCAAATCGGACCCTGACGGCTGACCTTCTGAACCTGAACAGAACGAAGGCTCGTATAATAATAGGTCTGTTGACTGGACACTGCGGCCTAAGAAAACACCTGAACACCATGGGAGTACGCAGGGAAACCGTGAAGTGAGGCTGTGTGATGAAGAGGAGGAAACAGCCTCTCATATTATCTTCGACTGTGACGCCCTAGGTAGTAGGCGACACAGAACCTTTGGAGAGATCAGCCCGGAAACAGGCATGAATCCGAAGAACCTTATCAACAGGCTTCTTAACCTAATTAAAGGCACAAACCTGTTTGAATGAGGAACCACTGACGACAGAGTGATACAATAGACCCCAGCTGGTCGCAGTGTCAAGGGAAGCCAAGTGCCAACCCTGTCTCTGGCTCGTCAGCCTTCAACCAACCAACGCTCCGTCGCTATTATCATGAAGTTTCAGGAAACCTTGACCGCTATAAACCAACTTTCAATGCAGATATGGAAATATCATTGGTGGAACATGTGCTTGAGTTTGAAGGGAGACTTTTTGCATGTAATACGACTGAAATAAAAAAAATAGCTTATGAATATGCAGAAAAATTGGGATTAGATCACAGATTTGATAGAAATGAACAAATGGCTGGCTGGGATCGGTTGGAAAGGGTTTAGAGAACGCAATCCTAATATTTTGCTGAGAGCTCCACAGGCAACGTCGGCAGCGAGAGCAATGACATTCAATAAGCCTCAAGTGATGCTTGCATTTACTGCAATGTATTATTTTGCCAATTCAGGTCTACAGAACAATGGTGAAGTGTCAAGTGTCTTCCAATTGATGCCATACACTATGCGCAGGCGTACCCACAAAAAAAGACATTCACCTGCGAATTATATTTAGATTAATATTGTTAGTGTAAGAGAGATACGTATGTTATCTCATCATATTGCTGTGTCATTTTACACACGTCGACCTAAGTGTATTTAATGTTTTTCATTCTTATAGTCCTTAAACTCAAATCATTTTGTTAGCTAAGAACCGTTTATGAATACATGGTAGATTCTGATCCAACATAACATTATTTGAGTTAGATATTAAGGTAGAAAAAAAAGTCATCTTAAGCATAATTCCCTTATGTATATGGAATGTGATTGTGATTATGATTTACATTATCGTATAAAAACAAAACTTATTTTTTTTCTAGAATAAAATGGGAAAAAGGTATTTCCTGATCCATGGGTTGATGAAATTTTCATCATTCAGTTCAGATTTGATAGTAGATATGTCCCAACGTGATATACTCATATTCAGAGATGTCATAAAGCACTGTGCTTAGTGCTCGTGAAAGCACTCAAAGCAATTTTGTGCTCGTAAGCACTGAGCTCTTGAGCACTTTTTTGAACCAGTGCTCAGTGCTTCGAAAATTTTTCAAAAAGGCTTAGTGCTAAGTAATCCTGAAAATTGCTTCCGAACAATACAGTGCTCCGGAGCATTTTTCGAGATGACTAAGCACTAAGCCCTCCCTCACATATGAATCTATAAATGTTGTCGAAACATGGAAACGTGGCCGGCCCGATACCCAGGAATAGCTGATGAGGAGAGGGATTTGGATACCATTAACAAAAATTATTAGCACTTACAGCAAAAATTGTATAAGTTCAAGAACATCAATCAACTGAAGCAAACATATCGTTGACATTTCTGGTTGAATTCTTTGTTCCTGATCCTCAAGGAATAAATACGCAAGAGGGTTTCCAGTTCTCTCAGTCCTCATTTCAGTTTGGAAATATTGAGATATATGGAAGACCAGAGAACAGATATAATGGTTTTGAATGAGTTTCCAACTTCAGAGAAACATTTCTTCAAGCGCGCCAGTAGAAATAATGTTTTATTTTGCCTCTATCATAAATTCGCCTAGGCGTCATGCTCTCAGCCATAAAAACTTTGTAAATCTAGTCTTGAGACGGCTGAATACATGCATCCGGCCTGTTGAAACCGCATTCACATCCAAATATTTTGGTTACCAGGGGGCGGTATCAATTGGATGCACACGTAATAAGCTGAGGCCAAATTGTACAATAGCATCTAATTGCCTTGTGATATTTCCAGGGTGCAGTTTCAACGGGCAGATCGTTTGGAAATCTTCGCTTCCTTTGTGCATATTTTTTTCCATCACTCATTATTATCGGAGGCTAGGGAATTTATTCAAGCTTCGTGTTTTCTATTGAAACCTCCACGTTTGTATTTATTTTAATTGCTCAACATTCATGGTCGGAAGAACAAAAAGTTTTGTATTGTACCTATTGCTCTCTCAATTCCAGATTCATGTAGATTGGTAGTTTGGTAATATTCGTGTTGATATAGGTTCTCCGCAACATTTATACATTTGGTAGGTAGTCGTGAACGACGTGGCGGATCCCCATCCCAGATATGTTGAAAGTACGAGATTTTGAGACATTGAACATCCACTGCGATGTTCTGTTTATACATGAATATAACTTTTATAGAACAGCCAATGTCCACCGCAGATGGTGATTTTCAGGATGTCCCTGAGATGTCACAAGAATAACTTGTCCTAAGTTTTCTTGATAGCCTTTTCATAGACACAACCGAACATTCTCGAAACGTTTTGCGCATATTGAATCGCTATGAATGAAACATTTTCAGAGATCACTTTCCACAGCCTTTTGTTATTTATTTGGACATTTGAAGGTTATAGACTAGTCGAGAAGTGAGATTCCAGCGAGAAATAATTCCAAGTCTCCAAAAACTACGAGCAATAGCTCATTCAATTCGGGATGCAATTCTGAGAAGGACATTTTTTTGTTTTTTCTGCAATTATTATTAACAAAAAACAAATACAAAAAAGGGGTGCAGTTTTTTTGGGAATAACTCAAAAACTATAAGCGATAGTGGAACTCGGAATAAAAAGATTCTTAAAGAGGAGGAAATTTCAAATAAAAAAGTCCACTTTATCTCCATTATTTATAATTTGAATGTTTCGCTGAAAATAGGGCTCCAAGTGACCGCTATGGCATGCGCGCGCAGTGTCTAAATACACATAAAATATTTTTTCTTCAGTATTAAATATAATTTTAAAATTTTAAAAAATTATGGTGTGTTTTCAACACTTGAAACAACAAAGTTTCGTTAGAAAAAAAAATTAAGTTTATTTTTCATCGAGTTAGACATTTGTTAATTAGTCCTTATTTTTCTAACCTCGGTTTCTATAAAAAACGGCATAAATGTTTGAATAATAGTTCCAAAAATTGTTCGCTCCTTGGAGCCCTTCTAATATGTATATACTTAACAAGATCACGTGATAAAAGTTTTAAAAATGAACAAAAAATGAAAAATTAAATAAATTTGAAAAAAATTGTATACATGTGTTTTGCTATTGCTGTTTTTGCATCGAACGGAGGCATTCAATTACATTCGTAAAAAATTGTTTGGGACATTTGTCTATAAATTGTTTATGAACAAATTAATTAGTTTATTATTTATAAAAAATGTTTTTTTGCCATTTTGTTGTCTAGAGAACATGTTGAAATGAAATATTTTCTTAGAAAAAATTCTTATTGTTTATAATCTTTTTTTTATATTTCCATTATTTAAATAATTATTCAAGAATATAATTTTTCTCTGAGAATCATAATTGGCATTTTTCGATAAAATAATAAAAAATCAAAAAAAAACATTTAAAATGTGATTGTTTATCAAATTACCAATTCATATAAACAAATTCCAGATTTCATTATATTTTTTTCTGTGACAACGAAAAATTACGAAAACAACCATATGCAACAGTGTTGAAAAAAAAATTATATATTTTTTTATATATTTTTCCGAAATTATGGTATATAATTTTTTATAGAAATAGTTGAAAAAACGAATAATTATTGATTTTACAAAAAAATTGTATATCTTGAGTATTTATTAACAAATATTTGATTGAACACCGCTAGAATACATGATGAACTTGACCTTATTTAAATAAATCCGTGTATTTCATGAACAATTAATGTTAATGACTGAAACCAACATGTTTTGAAAAATTCAAATACTACCTACAAAATCGTTTCGAAGTACAAAATAGCTAACTTCCATAGTTTAAAAGCATTGTAAGAAGTAGATAACGGAAATTTTTATAAAAATATGCATATAAACAGAAAACCATGATAGATGCAGACTTGGTGAAAGTTTATTTGAGAGATCAACTGATGCTCTACAAAATCATCTTGCATGTTGATAACTGTATCTTAAAGGGTTTATACCGTAATTTTAGAATAACTATAAAAAATATAAAATAAAAATTCGACACTTTGTTGCATATGGTTGTTTTTTTTTAATTTTTAGTAGTTTCAGAATTTTCTTTAATGAGATTTGGAATTTGTTTTTAACAAATTGTTAACTTATTAAACAATTGGATTTTCAATAAATTAATTTGTATTTTTTGTTATTCTATTGAGAAATGCCAATTATGATTTTTTAAGAAAAAAAGTATTAACTAATTATTTAAATAATGAAAATATAAAAAAAACGAAAAGATTTTTCCAAATCATTATATTCTCTAGACAACAAAATAACAAAATAAAAAAAAATTTATTAAACAAATCAGTTTGTTTATTGAAAATTATAAACAAATGTCGAATGCCTCCGTTTGATTCAAAAACAACAATAGCATAACATATGGATATACAATTTTTATAAACAAATTTTTTTCATTTTTTGTTAAATTTAAAAAATTATAATAAACGAAATGAACAACTTTCAGAAACTTTCATAACGTGATCTTTAAGGACTAATTAACGAATGCCTAACTTGTTGTAAAATAAACTTTTTTTTTTCAACAACACCTTGTTCTTTCAAGTGGTAAAAACACACTCGATTTATTGAAATTTTTAAATTGATATTTAATAGTATACAAAAATATTTTATGTAGTGTTCTCTCTTTAGAAACGGCGCGCGCAGCCGTAGCGGTCGCGCGGAGCCCTATTTTCAACATTGAATTAAAATTATAAATAATAGGGATAGATTTCCGGAAGTCGAAACTTTTTAATTGGAAATTTCTTCCTCTTTAAGAACCTCAGATTTTCGCTATAGCTTATAGTTTTTGAGTTATTCCCAGAAAACTGAACACCTTTGTTTGCTTTGTTTTTTGTTAATAACAATTGCAATTTTTGTACGCAAAAAAAAGTAGATTTCTCATAATTACATCCCGAATCGATTGAGCTATGAGTTGGAACTATTTTCCGCAGAAAACTCACTTCTAGACTAGTCTATGGCACATTCTATTTCAAATAGATTTTATTTTTTATTTTTTGAACTACTAGGAATGCTCTTTTAGGGTGTCTAGCATGTAATCTAACGAACTTGACACATTCTAAGTGAAACTTTTCCATCAATTTATTACGATGTTGATATTAAAAAATAAAAATATACTTTTTTTTATAACTTCCAAGGCTTTTATATTTCTTAGGGTATTGCAATTAAGATTTCATCTCATGAAACAGATTCGGTGTGAAATATACTAACCACCAATTTTGAAGATGATTGCAATATGATTAGATAATTGTATCTCTAGGAAAGAAGATTTATTTGAAATTATATTTAGGAAAATATTAACCCAAATATGCCTACTGTCCTTCTATAATGACATGCACAAACAAGAGTTCTGTAATGCATTTTGCTTGAGTTTGGATGAATTTTCATAGATGGCGCCAATCGCATTCAATATTCTGATGTATTATTTGGAATATTACTCGCGCAGTCGTCAGTTAACATGTTACTTCGAGTTTGAACGAGTCTTGTAATTTATGATGGACACACCACTCGACTTGCAGTTGGTTGGGAGAGTATTTTGATTTACTTCATTCATAGAAACAAGCTCATTTTGTTATATTTCGTTAAAATAACTCATCGTTCATCGAATAATGATATAAAATATTGGGATATTCGTATTTTGAGTTCATAAAGGCAAATTATGTCAGTGTTCTTTTAAAAGGACAGTAGGCAAATGATTTTTTTTTTTATAGAGGCCTCACTTTGCACGAACTGTTGCAATCTCTCGAAGACAGTGATGACGATGGCCACAATGGACTAGCACTAACAATGCTTCCTCCAACGAATGCTTGCGAGCCTGTTACGGATGAAGACTCATGCGATGAAGATTATGTAAATATAAATAATCTTCCAGGATCACAGCTCCGAGCAGAAGCTGAAATTTTTTATGGCGATTCGGAAGTTACAAATCGAACTAATATTCCCAAGACAATTTCGGTGACCGACAATAATCTTGATGGCACAGATAGCGAAGATAACATTCCATTGATGGAGTTGAGAGGTCGATTGAAGAAAAAGAAGATTGAAGTGAAAAAGAAATCTTACAAGTGGGTTGCTAAAGATTTGATTCCAGAAGAAGTTCAGTTTCCATGCCAACAAAATGTTCTGAATAACAATTCAGCTAGTGAATTATTTTAATTTTTTTGGAGTGACGACGTAATTGAAATGTTCGTGACATATTCAAATATGTATGCTACTAGCAAAAACAAAGTTGGCAACATAACGAAAGAGGAAATGAAAAACTTTTTTGCAATATTTTTGTTGAGTGGGTTCGTGCCGGTACCACGCCGTCGAATGTTCTGGGAAAATTCTGTCGATTCTCATAATGATTTAGTCTCAAATGCACTATCGAGAGATCGTTTCGAATATATTTTCAGCAACTTACATTGCTGTGATAACGCAAATTTAGATCAGAGCGACAGATTTGCAAAAATCTGACGTCTGATTCAAACAATGAATACATACATCGTTTCAAGAATATGCTCCTCTACGGGAAAATCACAGTGTTGACGAAGCCATGGTGCCCTATTTTGGGCATCATGGCTGCAAGCAATTCATAAGAGGCAAGCCCATTCGTTATGACTACAAATTATGGACAGGTACTACCAACGAGGGTTATGTTGTTTGGATTGAACCCTATCAGGGTGCTAAAAGTGAAATTGATCCAAAATATAGAGATCTGGGTTTAGGACCATCAGTTATTCTTCAGTACGCCGACGTTATCACTTCTATGGAAAAACAACCGTACCACATATTTTGTGATAATTTTTTACAAATGTTCCATTAGGCTGAAAAAGAGAAATATTCGTTTAACAGGTACCATCAGGGATAATCGCACTTCGAAATTCCCAAATATCAGTTCAACTGTAATAAAAAAAAAAAAGAGGATATTTCGATTATAGGTCCAATGAAGAAGGAATACTGATCGTCAAATGGCATGATAACAGTGTTGTTTCCTGCAGGTCGAATGCCGTACCTGTCCATCCTACGCATACAGTAAATAGATATTCTCTGAAAGAGAAGAAAAAATTCAGGTACAACAACCTCACAATATTTTTCTCTATAATCGAAATATGGGAGGTGTTGATCGCAACCCGACAACCTCAACTCACCAGTTTTGAATAAAATTGGACCATAATCGCAGAGATCGTACGCCATCTTGGAACCGCCATTTTAATTCATGAATTTTGACAAAAAATCTAATCTTTGACCCCGAAAACCAAACATACTAATTTTAAATAGATACGGCTTATTGTCACAAAACTTGTCCAGCATCTTGGAGCCGCCATCTTGAATTCATGAATTTTGACAATAAATTCATAATCTCCGACCCCAAAAACTGTTGATCATTCTGTATATGTTTTTCTTAGTTGATATAGTTTGACATATGTTGTAGTTGTCTGTCATACGTTGAATATAGAAGTCATAAAAAAACGTTCTTCTGTAGTTCATATATAAATACAAGCCACAGGTTATGGGCCCAGTCTAACCAAGTGTCCAGAGAAACAGTTGAGAAGATTGGAAAGTAAAGAGAAAATAAATTGACGAAACACAGAAAAAAATTAATGACATTTAATCAACAATAAAAATAGTGGATAACCAAAACTATGAAACCTGGCAGTATATAATGGAACTCCTACTCACGGAAGAAGAAGTATGGAAGAAAAGCCTGAAGCCGCAGATGTTATTTGGGAAAATAAAAATAACAAAACCAAAGCTCTTATTGGATTGTTAATCAAGGATTCTCAGTTGATGCACGTGAAGAAACTGAAAACTGCATATGAATACTGAAAAGCATCATGAGAGAACATCATGAAAAATCATCGTTATCAAACAAAGTATTATTACTGAAAAAGCTATGTAGACTACAATTCAACGAAGGCGATAGTATGGAAACTCATCTCATAAAACTACGTGGCTAGTAGATTGACTCTCAACTATGGGTGAAAATCTTGCTGATAAATTATAGTAGCATTCATACTCAGTAGTTTACCAGGAAGTTACAACATATTAGGAACAAGATCTGAAAAGGACTTGACAGTAGAACTTGTCAAAGAAAAATTGATTCAAGAAAGTAAAAGACGAAATGAAACAAGACGAGATGAAAACCAAATAGCTGTGAAATTGAAGAGTAATAAAGGAAATTTTCAAAAAACAAATAAATCTTGCGATTTCTGCAAAGAAAAGGACCTATTCAAGACGTAGTTGGTTCTACAATAAGAATTGAGGATATCCAAAGAAAAAGAAAACCTGGCCACAGAGAAACAATTCAATTCATAAGTAAAGAAAATAGTCAAAAAAAATGATGAAGAGGAACATGAAACGGAAAATGAAGGGAAACATGGCGATAAATATGAAGGGGAAACGAGTAATGATAAATACCATGTATGTTTCATGATGACACCTTCATCCAGATATCAATGGTATGTTGATTGAGCTGCTACTTGTCACATGGTTTGTGATAAGAATGTTTTCGATTATTTAGATGAGAATATTTGTGTAACAATATACCTAGCTGACGGAACAAAATCAAAATCCGAAGGAGTAGGCTATGGTTATATAAACATAGAAGCTGAAAATGGACATTCATACAAATATAAAATCAAAAATGTACCATATGTTCCAGTTATAGATTGTAATTTATTATCCGTTAGAAAATTGACAGAAAAAATTTTGACAGTTAATTGGATCTGCCTGATTGCAAAAGCATATTTAAAGGAAAATCTATATGAACTGAAAACGATCAATAAAATTATGTTAACAAAACAAAACACAGTTAAATGTGACATTAATTCACTACATAGAAGACTAGGGCATAGAGTTATATAAAGTATCGATTTATTGGAAAAGAAGAGACTCGTGAATGACATTGAAATTATAGGCATCGGAGAAAAGAAACCATGTGAAGTATGCTCTCGAGGAAAAATGACAAGAAAAAAATTTTCCGAAATTATCAGAAAATAGAACAAACAGTATTCTGGATTTGATTCATTCAGACTTATGTGGTCAAATGAAAACTAGTACTCCAAGAGGAAAAAGATACGTTTTAACGTTCATAGATCACTATAGCAGATATTCACATGTTCATTTACTGAAACAGAAGAATGAAGTTTCCGAAAAACTTCAAGAATTCAACGGAATGTTGAGAACAAAATTCAACAGAAACATAAAAATATTGAGAAGTGATGGTGGAGGAGAATACACGTCAAACTCAATGATAGAATACCTCAATAAAAGGGAGATACGTCACGAAATAACACTACCATATTCACCGGAACAAAACGGTGTAGCAGAAAGAAGAAACCGATATCTTACTGAAATGGCCAAATGTATGCTTCTGGAATCATAGCTAGACAATAAGTTTTGACAGCCAATTATATTCAAAATCGACTACCAACAAAAGCTTCTCAGAAAACACCATTTGAACTATGGAATGATAATAAACCAAATTAAGGACACACAAGAATATTTGGATGTGATGTTTATGTTTTCCAAATAAGAAAAGAAGAAAATCAGATGACAAATCAAGAAAAATGAAATTCGTATGATACAGCGAATAATCGAAAGCATATAGATTGTTAGATATAGAAACATGTAAAATAACAATAAGCAGAAATGTAAGATTGATCGAAAATGATAAATTGAATGGAAAAGACGACGAAGCAGAAAATGAAGCAGTAATGATAAACATTTGAAACACACATCGAAAGGGGAAGAAAAGTAATACAGATGAAAAATTGGAACAGGAAAAAACAGAAAATCAAATGGACTGTAATGAAACGGTTGAATCTGATGAAGATTTGAAAAAACAAGGGGCTGATGGAAAGGAGGAGGTGGAGATTAAAAACTACTTGAAACTAGAAGAAAATGATGAACCTAAGACATTTGAAGGAGCTATGAAAATGAGAAACAGAAGAAAATGGATAGAAGTCATGGAAGATGGAATAGAATCTATGCGAGAATGCCAAGCATGGGAATTGGTGAAATGTCCAGGAGACAAACAGATAGTTGACTGTGAATGGATATACAAAATAAAATCTGATCCGAGTACCGGAACCATCAGATATAGGGCAAGACTTGAAGCAGGAGGATTCTCACAGAAATATGAAGGAGATTTTGATCAAGTATTCACTTCAGTCGTGAAACAAGCAACAGTTAGAGCATTACTTATGATGAGTGGATTAGAGAACAAGATAGTCAAACACCTAGATGTAAAGACAGCATATCTGAATGGAGACTTAAAAAAAACTGTATACATGTATCCACCGGAAGGATTCGAGGATAGAGAAAACCCTCAGCTGGTATGCAAATTGAAGAAGAGTATTTATGGGTTGAAACAATCAGCTAGAGTGTGGAATGAAAAAATATCCGAAGTACTGATGAATGATGGTTTCAGAAGGAGCGTTGCAGAGCCATGTGTATTTTCAAAAATAATATATGACAGATTTATTAACCTTCTCATCTATGTGGACGATATTATTTCTGCTGCTGATTTAGAAAAATATATACAAGAAATACAGAAACTATTGGCAAATAATTTCAAAAAAAAATGCTCGGAAATTTAAAGTATTGAAGTTGAAAGGAAAAAAAATGACATTTTTCATCCACATCAAAAAAACTTATTGAAAAAATCTAAAAGTTTTCAATATGGAAGGAGCAGAAACATCGAATATTTCGCTTGAAACAGGATACTTCAAAATTAAAGGAAATGAGACAGTATTGAAAAATAATAATCAATACAGGAAAGAAATCGGATCTTTACTCTACCTAGCAGTACATACTAGACCAGATATAGCAGCAAGCATCTCAGTACTGAGTAGAAATATTGGAATGCGTTATTTAAAAACTACGGAGAATATGAAACTGATCTTAGGAACAAATGGAGTTGAAAAGAAATTGAAATGTATGCAGATGCTGATTGGGCTGGAGATAACAGAGATCGCAAATCGACAAGTGGATTCATATTAAAAATATTTGGAATTCCAATAACATGGAGCAGTAGAAAACAATCCACAGTATATTTGAGTTCATCGGAAGCAGAATATATTTCGGTGAGTGAGGCATGCCGGGAACGTCAATGGAGACAATTAACGATGGATTCCAATGAAGACATTAAAAAAATCACAGAATTCGAAGATAACCAAAGCACTTTGAAAATGTTAGATCACGAATGTACAACAAATCATTCTAAATACATCGACTTGAAATTTCATTATATCGGAGACTAAAAACGAGTGGGGAAATGGAATTCCAATACTGTCTGACAGAAGAAATGCAAGCAGATGTTCTTACCAAACCTTTGAGATCTATAAAACTCGATTATTTGCGAGAAAAAATTGGCCTGAGGATTGCTAATATTTGGATCTAGACTGAATTTTATATTGATATTTCTGTATATGGATATTGATCATTCTGTATTTTCTCAGATGATATAATTCGACATATGTTGTAGTTGTTTGTCATACGTTGAATATGAAGTCATAAAATAACGTTCTTCTGTAGTTTCATATATAAATACAAACCACAGCCTCCAACAAAAACCTCCATTTTGAATGGAATCGGACCATAATCACAGAGATCGTCTGCCATCTTGGAGCCGCCATTTCAAACCATGAATTTTGACAAAAAATAATTATCTTCGATCCTGAAAACCCATATATACCAATTTTGAATATAATCGAACCATAATCACGGAACCCGTTCGTCATCTTGGAATTATGAATATGAAAAAAAAACATAATCTCCGACCCCAAAAACCGCCACATTCCATTTTGAATGAAATCGGACCATAATCACAGAGATCGTCCGCAATCTTGGAGCCGCCATTTTCATTTCATGAATTTTGACATAAAAATCATATCTTCAACCCCAAAAACTCCCACATACCAATTTTAAATAGAATCGAACCATAATTACAATACTCGTCCGCCATCTTGAATTTATGAATTTTGGCAAAATTCATAATCCCGACCCCTAAAACCTCAACATACCAATTTGGAATAGAATCGGACCATAATCACAGAGATCGTCCGCCATCTTGGAGCCGCCATTTAAATTTTATGAATTTTGACAAAAAATCATTACTTCGACCCCGAAAACCCATACATACCAATTTTGAAAAGAATCGAACCATAATAACACAACTCGTCCGTCATCTTAAATTCATGAATTTTGGCAAAAACTTCCTAATCCCGACCTCAAAAACCTCCACATACCAATTTTGAAATAGAATCGGACCATAATCACAGATATTTTGTCTTTATGAATTTTGACAAAATATCATAACTTTGATCCCGAAAACCCCTACATACCAATTTTGAATAGAGTCGAACCATATTACAAAACTCGTCCGTCATCTGGAAATCATGAATTTTGACAAAAAATTCATAATCTCCGACCCCGAAAACCTCTACAAATCAATTTTGAATAGGGTCGGACCATAATCACAGAGATCGTCCGCCATCTTGGAGCCACCATTTTTATTTCATGACAAAAAATTCATAATCTTCGACCTCGAAAACCCTCACATACCAATTTTGAATCGAATCGGACCATAATTACAAAACTCGTCCGTCATCTTGGAGCTGCCATTTTGTTTTTTTCAGTAACAAAAATTCCATAATGCATTGTCAGGGGAACTAAGAACACCTGCCAAATTTCACGTTAATCAGGTCGAGTGGGTCAAATTTAACTTGCTATTTTTCATTATAGACAGACAGACACGGGGACAGGTGAAACTAAATGAAAGTTTGTAAATAAAAAAAGAATCATACTGAAAAACCTTCAGAATAGAGAATCATAAGTTTTTGACCCAAATTGTGAGTTCTTACTTCACCACCATCAATTCCTATTTTCTGCTGAAGAATTTATATCAGAATTTGAACAAGCAAATAAGCCGCACACCCTTGGGATTTCTAGCCGTGGCGATTGAAAACATCCATGCATCTATGCATGGGAAAGGTTCTGTCTATTAGAGGGCGACACTAATTGGGTGTCTCCTAATGAATTTTGTACTCTCGCTTTTCTTGGCTTAATGTTCAATATTTCTGAATGTAAATGAATTCAGTGTCCTTTAATCAAATGTCCAGTTCCGGGAAACTTATGATTATTATACTGGAGCATTTGAATATGGTTATTGATTCAGAAATTAAAATTAAAAAAAAAAAAAACATTTAAAACACTTTCCCAGAAAATTTACTTTTTTCTGAACCGAGTAGTGAAAAGAAAAAAAAACGAATTTAAACGGTTTTCTTCACATAAAGGATTCAATATAAAGTTGAACCAGAGAAAGGTAGATCTCAGGTGAAAAACAACTACTTTCCTGGCAAATACCACGCAGAACGTTGAATGATATTCACCTGAAAATCCATGCATACTTCCATAAAATATCAATGGACATTGAATGCAAATGTTTCTTTCTGATAAGCTCGATTATGTTTAATTTAAGTCGTGTTCACCTAACAATCCGCATACCGTGTTCAGGCTTCTTGGCCCTCATCAGTACGGAGTAGTCAACCAGCCAAAGTCAAGAACTCTGGCTGAAGTGAGCACAACGTAAACAAACCATCATCGATCTTGTAACACCTATAGGACGCCGGAAAGATAAACTTTAACTGGCGGTACCATGACAGAAACCCAATCTCCCACCTCGATAGGTTTCTAAAAAAGATTCCTTCTCGAGAGGATTCCACTTCCAGGCACTTATCTCACTATGCTAGACGGAGCTTGCCACTCCTACCGAGAAGGATCTTTTTTCAGAGCCTATCGAGGTGAATTCGAGTGTCTTCGTACTGATACCGCCGTTAAGTATCTTCGGCACTAGGTACATCGATGATGGTTTGTTTACGTGTGTCTCACTTCAGCCAGAGTTCTTGACTTTGGCTGTTGACTACTCCGTACTGATGAGGCCAAAGCCTGAAACCGGTATGCGGATGTTAGGTGAACACGACTTAAATTAAACATAATCGAGCTTATCGAAAGAAACATTTGCATTCAATGTCCATTGATATTTTATGGAAGTATGCATGGATTTTCAGGTGAATATCATTCAACGTTCTGCGTGGTATTTGCCAGGAAAGTAGTTTTCACCTGAGATCTACCTTCTCTGGTTCAATTTATATTGAATCCTTTAGTGAAGAAAACCGTTTAAATTCGTTTTTCTATTCATTCCACTTCACATGGCACTTATCTCTCACTATATGCTAGACGGGCTTGCCACTCCTACTGAGAAGGAATCTTTATTTAGAAACCTATCGAGGTGGGAGATTTTCGAGTGTTTCTTTCTGTCACTAGGTACCGCCAGTTAAAGTTTATCTTTTCCGGCGTACCTATAGGTGTTACAAGATCGATGATGGTTTGTTTACGTTGTGTCTCACTTCAGCCAGAGTTCTTTGGACTTTTGGCTGGTTGACTACTCCGTACTGATGAGGGCCAAGAAGCCTGAAACCGGTATGCGGATTGTTAGGTGAACACGACTTAAATTAAACATAATCGAGCTTATCAGAAAGAAACATTTGCATTCAATGTCCATTGATATTTTATGGAAGTATGCATGGATTTTCAGGTGAATATCATTCAACGTTCTGCGTGGTATTTGCCAGGAAAGTAGTTGTTTTTCACCTGAGATCTACCTTTCTCTGGTTCAATTTTATATTGAATCCTTTATGTGAAGAAAACCGTTTAAATTCGTTTTTTCTATTCATTCCACTTCACATGGCACTTATCTCCCGAGTAGTGAAAGTTCCATCAAAATTGGGTAACTACTGTGGACACTAGAACGAAAGTAGTTTCAAGTGGGTATGGCTTAAAGGCTAATGGCTATTTCTTCTCTAGCTAGATCAATTGATATAGTTCCATATCTGAAACCTGAAACTATATGTAACATTCAGTTTGTTAGATAATTGTCGTTTACTTTTTCTGTATTCTATTGAAGATATATTTTATTAATTTCATATGATGTTATTGATGTTTATATTTAAATTTTTTTATAATCTACAAGTAAAGGTTTTAACAAAAACAAATTCATTTAATATGTTGGGTTTTGTTTCACGAAAAAACGCTTGGACCGCCGACTTTTGACTTTGGTTACCTTCTTTGAACATTATGTCATGTATACAAGATGTCCACAAAAAACGTTGAGTCAACTAACTGAACTTTTTTTAAAGGAAACGCTCAAGTTAGTTCTTTTAATTCTACGTTATATTCTAGATATATTTCTTGTTCGATGTCCTATAACTATCCAATTTGAAAAAAAATTAGCTCTATACGGTTCAACTAATATTTTATAAGCTTCTTCATTTATTTTTATACAAAATAGGAGAACTCACGTATACGGCATGATACATAAAACATGTTTGATACGATCCCAGATAGCACAAGTACGTCCCACGGACGTCCTTAAAACATTCGCTTCGGATATTGCAGACGTCCTGAGGACGTCTTTTTTCTGTACGGCGGACGTCTTATGGACATTCTATGGATATACGATGTTACAGAACCAGATGTCCATAGGACGTTCGATTCAAGTCCATTTTAGGTCTTAACAATACTATTTAGGGACATCCATCGTACGTAGGTTCAAAAGCAGATTTTTCATACATATTTTGAGCTCCCTCATGTATTTTTTGTTTTTTTGTTAATTCGCGATAAAATTGTAGAATATAATTTTTTTAGTTATTTAATTGCAGTAATCATTCGTTTCGATAATAGTCACAAAAAACAAAAATGTTTAAGCAAATATTGGTGTTATAAAAATAATAAATAGCTCATTTGTCTATCATAACTTTTTGTGAAGAGATATTCATTTTCATAAACATATCATTGGTAGATCAATAAAAACTCAGAAAAATTAGGACAGGAGAAATAAAATGGAAATATGGATCAAAATGTTCTATCTCAACTGCATATATATCGAAACATATCACATTCATAGTACTTATGTGTATTTCGCAACCATCGATCTCAAAGTCTTTTATTCTGAACAGCATGAAGCCACTCAGTTGATCTTTTGAGCCACAATTGAATGAAGACTCTGTTGATTTGTAATTTGGCGAAAATCATGCCCTATCAGTGGCACCTTGAACAACAGGACAGTTGGTAAATTGTATTGAGTGTTTTTAATCATTGTTCAGTGGATGAAGAGTTCATTAAGGAAAATTGAACAGAAGGAATTGAATATTCAACTTACCAATTATAATTTTTGACATTACCAACAAGTTGGATGGCATTTTGCCCTTCCTTCTATCCAACTGTATTCCGTGACCAGAGCATTGGATATCATAAGGGTTAAAATTGTAATTGTTTGTCCCTCCATATTTTGACATTTCAGTGACCTGAAACCACAAATTGATAATAAAATTGATCGTCTTTTGGCGCGCACATAATGTTTTTGGAGGTTATATTTCTTCATGTTTGCTTCTCTGCTAGCAGGTATACCTATTATTATTTTCTACTCACCTACAAATACAAAGTGACTGCTTCACATCTACAAAAAAACACATCAATCATATCTACTATTCTGCAATTGAACTTTACTCACTTGCCCACAGACCTACAGATTCCAAGCGTTTATCTTCCTGCTAATTTGGAATCAGTGAAGTCGGAAATGTCAGATCCACTCGGTTCCACTCGGTTCCACTCGGAACAGTCGGAACTCGTATAATGTACTGTGATTGGTCGTGGGACAACAGTGTTGTAATGAACGTTTTCATTGATCTCAGCTTTCAAAAACAAGTGCAGTTTCAACTTGTTTTTTATTTTATATTTTTGTTATAATGCTTTATCATCAAAATATATTACAGATTATATTCTATAAATCAACTTATAAATATACAAATATTTTCCAACTTCTGGAACAATAATGATAGTCGTACCACTAATGGACGTACCAGAAACGTACATTTTCGGACGTCCCAAAGAGGTCTTTATTCGGACGTCTCAAAGATATACTATTGATAGCTCGGGACATTCGGACCAAAAATGGACATAAACTGGACGTCCCAAAAACGTCCTGTACTATATGGGATTTTACTCAGTATGCCTTTTAGAGGACAAGTGTTAACTTCTTTATTAGTGAATTATTCTAGTTTTCAACATGTTTTTATTTAAATTCAAAATTACAATCTATCAGTCACTTATTTGTCAAAAAAACTATTGACAAGCTCTCCGTTATATACAGAGTGAAATTATGTATAATAAAATTAAATTCTGTAATGTAAATTATTTTTAACATTCTCCAACCTCCAGTTTGACCAAATTGTGTACAGGACGTACTAACATCCCATTTTTAGTTTGGAGTTTTACAGTTCTCACTTGACCATCTCGACCTGGATAAGTTCCAATGACCCTTCCCATTTTACAATTATTTCGGGAATTGCTATCCGCTACAGCTACAATATGGCCAACTTCTATGTTTCCGTATTTTCCGTGCCATTTGCTTCGCTTCACTAGATTTGGTAGATAGCCACTCGTCCACCTACGCCAGAATCTATCCGCTTAAAATTGAGCGATTCTCCATTGTCGCCGATTATATAAATCACTTGCTTTGAATACCCCTTGAATATTGTTTTTATTGCAAGTTCCAATCAAAAAATGCATTGGTGTTAGGGCCTCAATTTCGTCATTGGGGTTATCAGAAATATATGTGATTGGCCTGGAATTTACAATACTCTCTGTTTCAACGAGTAATGTATTCAGTAGTTCTTCCGATGGATGTTGTTCTTTAAAAATGGCATAAAGAATTTTTTTGATAGACTGAATCGATCGCTCCCATACTCCACCCATGTGTGGCGCAACTGGTGAATTGAAAATCCATTTTATTCTGTTTTCTGAGAGTTTAGCATTGATTTTATTCTGATCCAATTCCTCCAAGCTTTTCTTCATTTCCCTTTCGGCTCCTAAAAAATTGGTGCCATTATCCGAATGAATTTCCAGCGGGTATCCTCTTCTAGCAGAGAATCTTTCGATTGCCGTAAGAGCAGAGTCCGTAGAGAGTGAGTTGGAGAGTTCGATATGCACAGCTCTGGTATTCATGCAAGTAAAAATTACACCGTATCTTTTAACCACTGATTTCTTGACTTTCACAAGTAAAGGGCCGAAGTAATCAATTCCACAGTAACTGAATGGTTTTGAATAGCTTTTCAGTCTACATTCCGGTAATGGAGCCATTTCTAGATGTATAGGTTTTCTTCTCATTATTTTACAAAATTGGCAATTTCTCAAAACGTTTCTAACTGTCTGTCGCATTGTTATAATCCAAAATTTCATCCTCAAATCATTTATCAAAGTTTCCTGACCTGTATGATGTATCTTTCCATGGAAGTATAGAATTAACAATCTAACAACCAAAATATTTCAGCAGAAGGTAGAATAATTGGATATTTGCAATCATGCGGAACATCTGCATATTTTATTCGGCTATCCATTCTCAATATTCCGTTTTCATCAATGAATGGTGAAAAATTGAAGAGTTTCGAGACTTTCCGTGAATACTCTATTTTTTCCAATAACCCAATCTCTTCCTTGAAGTGGAGAGCTTGTATTTTCCTCCACCATATGTTCTCAGCTCTCTCCAATTCTTCTGGCTGTAATTCCCCTGTCATTCTATCCTTGTCTTTCATGTTACTAACAAATCTTGGAATCCAACCTGTAGCTCTCAGCAGTCTGGACCATTTTGAGAATCTATGTTCATCTGGTAGACACCATTCTCCAGAATGCATTATCAAATTAACTTGTTCGTTGTCAATTTTAAACTTCATTTCTTGGGGCCCATGAATATCTTGTTGTTTCAAGAAGGGAGGACCCTTCATCCAGAATGTATCCATCGAAAAATTGAAATCATAATTTTCCTCGGTTCCTAAGTCGGCAGGATTCATCGAAGATGGCACCCATCTCCATTCTTTAATTTCTGTGGAATAAACTATTTCTTGTATTCGGTGGGCTTCGAAAGATTTCAGTCGATTCGTTTCTGAACGAATCCATGTCAGAACTCTTTCTGAATCAGTCCACCAGTAGATATCATTAATATTGAGAGTACTTTTCTTTTCAATTAGCTTTCCCAAACGAGTTGCCATGACTGCGCCTTGCAATTCCATCCTGGGTATGCTCACAATTTTGTTCAGCGGACCAAGTTTGCATTTTGAAGAAACCATGGAAACTTCGATGCGATCATTTAATTTTGATCTGACATATGCGACTGAGCAGAAGGCTTTTCTTCCAGCATCACAAAAAATATGTAGTTGTACTTCCTCAGATCTAAAGGAAAAATATTGTCGTGGAATTTTGAAGCTGTTGATTTTTCCAAGATTTTCAATCCTTTTCTTCCATTTTCTATAAATATCATCACTGACCGTTTCATCCCAGTCCATTTTCTCAGCCCAACAGAGGTTGCATGATCAGTCTACCTGTTGATATTAGAGGAGAAAGAAAACCAATTGGATCAAAAACTGTCATGACTAACTGTAAAATTTCCCGTTTGCTGGGTTTTTTCTTTCCATCCAGTAAATTGGGGCATATTCTTTCGAATTTATTATTGAAAGATAGATTATCTTCTTGTGTATCCCAAAAAAGTCCGATTACTCTCTCTAATTTATTTGAGTCCAGGTTCAATGATTTCTTGGGAGAAGTATATTCCGCTGGGATATTTTTCAAAATTTCTTCATCATTCGAAAGCCAGTTTACCATTTTGGAACCTCCTTTTCCGTGTACCTTTATGACTGTCTCTACAGTTTCCATTGCTTTCCTCTTTTCTGTCTTTACAGTCAAGGTAATCGTCTACGTAATGCTGATCGATCATTATTCTCATGATATTTGGATGTTCTTGATGGAATTCATTTGCATTCAGATTTTTTATGAATTGTACTATGGATGGAGAGCATATTGCCCCAAAAATCATGACACACATTTCATAAACGTCAGGATTTCCTTGCCTATGTTTTCCTCTGAATAAGAACCTTTGGCATTTTCGATCTTCTCCTCTGATGAACACTTGGTGAAACATTTCTAAAATATCTCCACAGATAACATTTTCGTTCACGGAATCTCCACAGAATCAGCAAGAGAGATGTGTAAAAATCAGGGCCCTTCAACAGAAAATCATTGAGGCTCACGCCATTAACTTTTGCTGCAGCATCAAAAACCAACCTTAGTTTTCCAGGTTTGTTTATATTTTCCACACCAAAATGCGGTGAGTACCAAATTTTTCTATTATCATATTCATCTTCTTGTTTGGATATTTTTTCTGGCATAACCTTTCTGAACATATTCATCAATTTTTCTGCAGTACTCATCAGCGAAATTAGTATCCTTATTAATTTTTCTTTCCATACAAAGCAATCTGTTGAATGCCAAGTTCTTTGTTTCTGGAAGGATTACTCTACCATCTTTCCAAGGTAAACCAATTTCGAAATGATTTCCATTTCTCCTTGCAGTCTTCTCAAATAGGTCAAGAGCCTTTTGATCTTCCCTTGAGTAATGCAAAATAATTCGTGAAAATATTTTAATTTTAAAATTTTCTTCAATCAATTTTTCCAAATAAACATTATTATGATGGCAAAGATTGACGCTGAAAATCATTTTTCTTTTTTCCTTTGGGAATATGGACCATGTACGACCCACCCCAATCTTGTTTTACTTGTGGCTAATTGATCAAATTTGGGACGGATTATTTTTTTGGCAAATAATAAGACCAATATTATCTTGTCCTAACATTTTTGGTTCAGCATTATCCATCATCTCTAGTACAGACCGATCAATATAATCATATTTTCCACAGATGAAATCAATATCGAGTTTTTATTTCGGCAATGTTAAATTTTGTACTGTTCTTGCATTTCTCAACCTGAATTTTTTAGCGCTTTCCACACCAGCTAATTCCAAATGTACCATCTTCAAATATTCTTCATCTTGTATCATTTGATTGGTCCACTGTAGACAAATAGGTGAAGTCGGTCCGTCTAATTTGAGAATCTCAGCTATACTAGAGTCTATCAAAGTTACCGTTGATCCTTCATCTAATAGTGCGTAGGTTCAATATCATTTTCCTGTCCATATAGATTCACCTTAACTATATTCAATAAGGCAGGATACTGATTCCCCACAAAACCAGAAAAATGAAAGTCGCCTGACTCAGAATGCTCACTATTTTTATCTGTTCTGTCACCCCCCTCGGAGTGCTCGTTAGTTTTATCTGCTCTCTCGACATCTATATGTACTAATCGATTATGTCTACCTCTGCATTCTCCTATGTTGCAAACAATCTTCCTGAAACATTTTTTCACAGTATGCCCTGGAACGAAACATTTGAAACAAAGACCAAGTCTTGGACATAATTACGTCTGTTTTCTACAGTCATTTCTGAAAACACGTTACAAAATTCAATTCTGTGGCTGCCATTTCCACATAATTTACAGATTGCTCTCTCCGTATCGACTACATTCAGAATTCTTTATTTTTTAAGAATGGGATATTTATGAATTGTTTTGATTTGCCGTGGGACATTCACTGACATCAATAATTTGACTTCATTTTTCAACCAATCTGAAAATATTTTGAGGTTTGCATGTTTGATATTAATTTTCGCAAGAGCCCAAGATCTCTTGAAGTTTATTGGTAACTTTTCTTCCAGTCTTACGAGAAGTTCTGGATTCTCCAAATATTTTTCACACCCTGTATTGGTCATGGTTAGGACCATATTCGATACAACTATAGAGAATTGAACAAAAAAATCCATTGAGTCTTCTCGAGGAATAGAACATCGTTTTGCCTTTTCTATTGAATTCATCAATATCCATTCTGTTTTTCCAAAACTGAGTTTAAGTGTTTCAATTATCTCATCTACATTCTCTGAGCTATAGTAAAGATCCCTAACAGCTTCTCTATCACCACCTTTTAATAATTTTTGCAATCGTATCAGATTTTCCGCCTAGATATATTATTTTCAGCAGTGGAACAATTGAACTCTTTCATCCAAAAGGGAAAATCGCTTATGTCACCATAAAATTCTGACAAAAGTGAGATTCGTTGCTTCGCAACTCGTTTTTCAATATTGAAACTCAATTCTTCCTTACATTTTGTGAGTATGGTAGAGAAATCATCTGTCGTAACCTTTTTCTTGGAAGCAATATGATCATCGAACCTAGATGCTTCCATATCTTTATAGTAATCAATACAAGAATTATTTGAATTGTCAAAGGTATCATGGCAAAAAGGAAATTTATTACTTTGATTTATCCATTGTTCGGTATATTTGTATTTTTCTTTGTCTTTCACTTCCCTTGATTCTATCTTGAAATTGGAATGTCTTGAAGATGTCTCTGATTTTTCTTCGTCCTCTATTTCCTCTAATTCTCACTGTGCCATTCGTGCTGTAACTTCTGATTTCCTTTGTAATTAGTAGATCTTATACTCAATTTCTCTTCAGATTGTTTACTTTCGTTTTCCAGGCTACTATTTTTCATGTTTTCTTCCATAGTTTCTCCGATTGTGACGTCTTTTTCGTAAATACTTGGTTTTTGACTTGTCGTAGCTCTCCTACTCTCATGGATTTCTCACTATGGACTCTTAGTTGACAAAGCTTTTGTTGATCTTCGCCAGTTATGGATCTCTTCATTGTGTCTCATGTCTTGACATCTTCTCAGAACCATTTTCGATTGATTCTTCTGGAGCTAATGATTGCCTTTGAATTTCTCTTCTAGACACACTTTCAAACCGTATCTTCTGGGCGGAATTCCGATATTTACTCGTGAGCTTCTTCTACTCTCAAAATTTCTATCCAAAGACATCTTGTTGATCACGCCGGTTCAGTTGGTCGAAAGGACCATTTTGTTAACTTCTTTATGAGTGAATTATTCTAGTTTTCAACAAGTTTTTATTTAAATCCAAAATTACAATCTATCAGTCATTATTCGTCAAAAAAACAATTGAAAAGCTCTCCGTTATATACAGAGTGAAATTATGTATAAAAAAATTTAATTCTGCAATGGAAATTATTCTTAACAACAATATTGTCTGTATATCCTCATGATAATAATGAATAACGGAGATCGTCCTGTGTTCTTCATATTAAAAAAAGATTCGTCATTTGTTCGAAAATTATGTGTTTTGGTACGATTCAATCAGGCTGCCATGTAATGAATAAAAAAAAATATTCGAAAATCATTGGCATACCGTTAGAGTGGGCCGAAGGGCTGGTAAAGGTCACGTGAACTTGTATTTAAATAAAGACATTTTCCGCGTTTTTAAACAAACTGCCACTGTTAAGTATACAAGTTTTTGATATAAAACTGCTTAAAAAAGATGGCATACCGATTGCGTATGACCAAGTACTTTTTACATTTTTTTTGGAAAAGATTCCGGATTTTAATCAGTATGCCATTCTAATTCATACAGTTTATGGTAACGTATGATGTAACATGATGGCATATCGTTTGAGAGAGTAAAAACTACAGGCATACGCAAAAAACATTGAAAATTATCAACAAACATTTGTTCGTTTTCAAGCAGTATCTTTTTGTTTTAATAATAATCATGGTATATGTAAGTGGAATAACAAAGTTTATTCAGAATTAAAAAATACAAAAGCAAAGTTTTAAATATAAAATAACAAATGACATAACAATAAGTAACGTCCAAGGTTGTTGAAAATATTAAAAAAAATGCAAATATAGGAAAGGTAAAAGTAACATATTTTTTGTTTTTAAGCAGTATGCCCTTCCGTTTGTATGATAATATGGTATATATATGGAATAATAAATGGCATACCAATAAGTCAGTTCCGAGGTTGTTGAAAATATTAGATGAAATAGGTAATTAATAAAAAGCCTTTTCAATAACAAGCTTTTTTTCAAATGCGCTGAACATTTAAAAATAATTGCTTTGGATGTGTGACGTAGGTAATTCCGTGATTCACAAAGTTTTCAGTTCGAAAAAAAGCGGAAAGATTTTGAATTTGTAACTCACGAACCTACATCACACATCCAAAGTAATTATTTTTTACTTTGTAGCGCATTTGAAAAAGCTTGTCTTCAAAAAGGTTTTTATTAATTATTTGATTATGTGCTTTTCAGTTAGTACGCCTGAATCTATGCTTTTTTGTTCAAGCATTGTTATTATAAGCCTTGAGCTATCTAGTTCTCCAATGAGGAGACCATCAGAAGATTAACTCGTCCTCCATCCTTCAGCTGCCATCTTCAGTTCATGAATTTTAACAGAAAATCAATAATCTTCAACTAAAATCATGAACTCTGGCATACCAAGTTTGAATAAAAACGGTCCATAATCACAAAACTCGTCCACCATCTTGGAGCCGCTATCCTGAATTTATGAATTGTGATAAAAAAATTATAATCTCCGACCCTGGAAACCCCCACATCCAATTGTTAATAGAATCGGACCATAATCACAGAGATCGTACGTCATCTTGGAGACGCCATTTTGGTTTAATGAATTTTGTCAAAAAATTCATAATCTTCGACCCCAAAAACATCCATACATTAATTTTGAATAGAATCGAACCATAATTACAAAACTCGTCCTCCATATTGGAGACGCCACCTCAAATTTATGAATTTTGACAAAAAATTCATAATCTCCGACCCCAAAACCCCCACATACCAATTTTGAATAGAATTGGACCATAATCACAGAGATCGTTCGCTATTTTGGAGCCGCCATCAACCCCCACATACCAATTTTGGATCAAATCGGACCATAATCACAAATCTCGTCCACCATATTGAAGCTGCCATTTTGTTTTTTCTCTAACAAAAATTCCATATGGTATTGTCACCGGAATTATGAACACCTGCCAAACTTCAAGGTAATCGGATGAGTGGGAGTGGGTCAAAATTAACTTGCAAGATTTGTACTGAACATGCATAAATACATGTATACCTACCAATGTAAAATTAAATAAAAGCTTGTAAAAAAAGATGCAAATATAGAGAAAACCGGTGTAAGATGAACGAAACATTTTTTGTGTTTTCAAGAGTATGCCCTTAGGTATTTATGATTATCATGGTATGGTATGTAGGTGGAATAACAAATGGCACATCGATTGATGGTCTAAGTTCATAAAAATAGATAGAAAAACAAGTTCATGAAAATAGAGAAATAGATATAGCATCTGTCTTAACCCTTTGTCCACCGGGCATCAATTTTGTCACGACCCTGTTTACCGCCCAACAGTACTTTTAAGTCTTCCATTTCCATTCGCCTAACAATTCAAAGTGTGAAATAATACGGCCGAAAACGCTCAACGGTACGATAATAGTTATTTATGTAATAAGGATCATAAGGACGATCATTATGGTACAAGTCGTGAATGTTATTGGGCGAGGCGTGTACCATAATTATTATTATGATTCGTATTACATCAAAATTTTGATGGCATTTATATTAATACATTTTGAAAAATTAAAACTGCATTTTTGACTTGTCTCAATGACAATCTATTTCTAAAGGAGTAAGTATATGTGTAGTTTCAAATATTAGTAGGTTAGTGAGCTGTGCTTTGCATTTTCCTGACAACGTCAGGTTGTAACGTCAATATTTATTTATCTGCTGGTATCAAACACAATTGTCACGTAGAATTGAATATACTGTGAAAACTCTAGAATCCATTGAAATTAATATTGCAAATTGTAGTAATTGCTCTTTTACCATTTATAATAAATAGTTTTGTACATAGTTATGCATTTTGAATAAACTTTTTTGGATCTCACCATGACATGTTTTTCATATAGAATTTAATTATGGTACTTAGTACCATAATGAATTCATTATGGGACTGAGTACCATAATAAGCTTCCTTATGTCATCAAAATTGAGTGACATAACGTTGTTATTATGACATGCCATCAGATAAAGTACATTTATATCGACACATTACTTTGGATTTACAGTTTGACAACACTGCCTAATATCAGAACAAAAATTATTTAATGGTAGGTGACAGGTTAGGTTAGAACATCGATTTCATTTGGAATATTATCAGAGTGTAGTTGAGCATTTGATTATCGATCGGGTGAACATTGCAGGTGAGGGGCTTATTTCTAATATAAATATACGTCATTATTTTGTCGGTACTTATAAGTACCGTTGGTGGTAAACCGGTGTTTTCATAAGTTACTCTTTTTTACAGATGTCGTCACGCAGGAACTTTAGGCGTCCACTTACTGACGAGGAATTGTTGGAAATGATGACTTAGATGATTTGGTACCACCTTTGGATGATAGTACAGAGACAGATACAATCTGATGAGGAATATTTTCAACCATTGGGTTCGAGAAATTGAACAATTAGAACAAGAAAATGAAGAACCAGAACAAGAAAATATTGAGGCAGAGCAGGAAGAAGAACCTGAAAATAAGGGAGAGAGAGTACAAGAACCTGAGCGCAAATGAAAAAAAAATGAAGGATCCCGCTCCTACGCCTGAATACCAGAGGTATTCGTGGGAGGAAGTATATTTTGCCGAATGTACTACTCCTTCGGACGTATTTGTGAAGCTGTCCAAAATATAACATTTCAAACTAATTTGTATGCTACACAAAGAAATCAAAGAGTTATTGTAACTGAAGAAGATATATTATCATTCATAGGATTTTTTTTATGGTGTACCATATTTTGCCAAATGTTGAAAGTAATTGGTCAACTGCAGAGGATTTGAAAGTAGAACTTGTAGCTAAAACTATGTCCAGAAATAGATTTCAGGGTATCTTTCCAATTTGCACCTCAATGATAATAGCATTATTCCCAACAACAATAAGATAAGCTGTATAAAGTAAGACCAGTAATTAATTCACTGAATTCAACATCCATGAACTACGTGGGAGAACAAGAGTGTGTGTGTGGATGAATCCATAATAAAGTTCAAGGGTCGGTCTTCTATAAAACAGTACAATCCTAAGAAGCCCATAAAAAAAGGCTACAAATTTTGGATCTTATCTGACATGTCTGGATTTGTAAAAAAAAAATTTACCTAGGAAAAGACGGAGAAATTAATTATAAATTTGCAAAATACATCTTGAGAGCGAGAGTGTTCACAAAAATAAGATAATCTATTTTGATAATTATTTCAACAGTATTGATCCACTTGAACGATTGAAACTTGAAGGAACCCTAGCATGTGGCACAATAAGGAGAGATCGAAAGGGATTACTCGACGGTATAGCAACTGATAAGAACTTGAAGAGAGGTGACTTTGATCACAGAACTTCCAACACTGGCATAACTTTCAACAAATGGAAAGATAATATAATAGTTACATTAGCTTCTAATTTTCATGGTACTGAAACGGTAAAAAGCAGAATGAAATTGAAAGATGGCACCATTACATATGTAAATGGTCCAGAGGTTGTTGAAGATTACAACAAATTCATGGGGGGCGTGGATTACCATGACCGGTTACGTCAATGTTATAGTATTGACAGACGTTCTAAGGAATGGTGGCACCGCATATTTTGGGGATGCATTGAAATTACCTTTGTAAATGCTTACGTTATATACAAAAAAATTAGAGACGAACCGAAAATGACAGTTTTAGCCTTTGGAAGGGAGGTAGTGAAAGGGTTATGTAGCAAATCTCCTAAATTTTGAATTAAGTGAAAATCTACTAATGCTGGACCCTACCCAAGAAAAGGCGCTATAATTACAGTGTTTCAGACTAAATTCGTCTGGGCAACAGAGGAAACCATTGGCCCGAATTGGTCGAACGAAGGAGGAGGTGTGAAATGTGTAGCGCCCAAGCGATACAGTCAAAACCTCATTCAACCTGCTCTACTTGTGGTGTTTTTCTTTGTGTGAATGAGAAAAACAACTGTTTGGTGAAATATCATGAATAAATGTTAAATTTCTTTCGTGTATGTATTCATTTATTAGTCAAGTATTCGGGTTCCCTGACTACCACCGTACCGTTTACAGATATATCAAAGTCTAAACTTTCAATATTCTACACGAATTCTGATGATAAATGAATAATAAACAATCAAATATTTCAATAAAGGAATCATTTAATCCTTATGTTTCTCAGTGTGGTATTTGGAGGTATGGTAATTTTGCGGTACTTAAAAGTACCTTCAGGAGACAAAGGGTTTTGAATGTATTTTGATAAGGAAGCCACATATAACGGTCCTGCGAAAGGGGACCAACGCGGCAATGTCGGAAAATCGAAATAGTATGAAAGTTTTATTAAATTTCTTAATATGATATACCAGCACAACTTGTATGCCATTTTTAGTTCAACAAAGTAAATTACCAACTTTAATTATAAACCAAGAGGCATACTGATTAAAACACGGATTTTTTTAATTTTGCAATTTTTTTTTAAATTTTTATATGAAAAACTCGTACAACTTGTATGCCGTTTCTTATTCCACCACACATACCATGGTTATAATGAATACAGATAGGCATACTGCTCAAAAACATGGAAATGTTTTTTATCTATTTTGCAACTTCATTTAAATTTTTTAATTTGACAAACCCGCACAACTCGTATGCCATATTACATATCAACAATTCAGGTTATTCCGTAACTGTTAAAAATGTTTGTAATGTAAACGGTACTCGGGCATACGCAATCGGTATGCCATCTTTTTTGTGCAGTTTTATAACAAGAACTTGTATACTTATCAGTGGCAGCCTGTTTGAAAACGCGGAAAATTTCCTTATTCAAATACAAGTTCACGTGACCATACCAGCCTTCGGGCACATCCTAACGGTATGCCAATGATTTTCGGAGGATTTTTTTTTATTTCGTTTCAGAACACATGGCAGTCTGAATAAAATCGTACCGAAACACATAATTTTCGAACAAATGACGAATTATTTTTTAATATGAAGATCCCAGGACGACTCTGATTCATGCATTATTAACATGAGGATATACGGGACAATATCGTCCTCTAAGAGGCATACCGACATTGTCTAATGTATCTTTAGACAATGATACCGACTTAAATCGTATCTCAAAATCTTTCACTTCCCACGGTCTAATAGTGCTCAGTGCTCGAGACTCGGGAGCACTTTTTTAGAGTGCTTAGTGCTCGAAACACTTTTCGTCAGTGCTTGGCACAGCTCTGCTCGTATTGATGCAGAATATTGTTGGTGGACTAATTAGTATGAAAATGTACAGATTTTTCTATTCTATTCACAAAAATCTTTGATAGGTATATTAACCGTCCACCAGTGGCGGATTTACCAGCAAGCTGAGTAGGCTGGAGCCTAGGGCGGCAAATTCTAAGGGGCGGCAAATTTAGTATATAATTTGAAAAAAAAAATTATATACACACAAAATACGAATTTTGAAAATTGGAGAAAAATTAAAATATTTAACAAAAATCGAAATTTTAGTTATTTTTACATATTTTCTTCACTGATAACTGCTATAATTTTTTCTCCGTGCACCTAATAATTATAAGATATCCTTACACAATTCAATCTTGATATGATATCGATGGTCTAATCATGATTGCTGCAACAAGTTTGCAAATTGTCAAATTCAATTTCAGAAAGTTATTTCTTTATGCGTAAAAAATACTGACTAAAATTTACTAATTTTAGTTAAATAAAAACCTCGTTCAATATCTTATAGAGATATAGTCTTTTGGTTTAAATTAATCGAATAACTGATATTTGAACGACTGCGACTTGACAATAAAAAAATTCCCTCCACAAAATATGAAGTTAGACAATTTGCTGATTAGAAAATTGATACATTGAAAAAATAATTTTTTCGAAAGTTATCGTATTTACTGTGAGCACGATCTTCAAAAATCCATACGATATGGCATTAAAATTCCTTTTTTTATATATAAAAAGTAATTAATCATAACTGAAAAAATAATTTTTATGAGCTCAGCGATCATTTTTCTTTCTGATAAGTTGCTTTTTAAATAATACACATGTACATCGTACATCGTTAGGTACGGTTTAATGTGAGAAAACATCGAATTTAGATTTTTAGGCAAGAGTAAAGCATACCTACGCGCTTCGCGCTTAAGGCATGCAATTGCGTGGTCGTATTTGTGTTGTAACGCTAGAACAAACGACATGACCATTCGGTAAGAGTGTCTGGCTGAATGGATAGCACAAGTGATATGATTGTGGACTAAGATATCAAAATTTAGAGGCAGTAAAAATTGAATAGCCTTCCGGCGGCAAAAATTGAATAGCCTACGGGCGGCAAATCTGTAAATCCGCCACTGCCGTCCACAATCTACAATAATACAACAAAAGTGTAATAGAAATGCTTTTTGTCCTCACGGCCAATTAACTATTTTCTAAATATTTTGATGTAGTAATAGTAGTCAAAATTTCAACTGTGTATAGAGAAGGTTGAATATATTGGATATGTCCCAAAGTGATTTACTGTATTGATGCAGAATAATGTTAGTGGACTAACTAGTTAAAAATTCACAGATATTTTTGTTCTAATCACAACAATCTTTGATAGGTATGATAACCTTCCACAATCTAAAAAAAAAGACATCAAAACTGTAATCCAAAGCACCAAATAACTTCAAAAATTCGGATTATTTTCCAAACATATTGAAAACAGGGAGTTATGTGGTGGTCAAAACTCAAACTGCATGTATAGAGAAGTGTACTTCAATTTATTATATTTTTACCTTGAAGACAATACAAATTTCTGGCCAATTGAATATTATTTCTACGGTAGATTTTGGTGCACGCAGTAACTTCTAGTAGACTTCTACAATTGAATAGTTTTTCCCATTTATTTATACTTTTTTTTAATTTTGTAAATTTATTATACCCACCCAGCAAAATCAGCCGCCAAAGACAACTCCTTCAAAAACAGTTTTATTTAATTTATCAATGTGATGTCCTTCTCTCGAATTATCGTGTCTTCTCTTGGTGTATTGTCTCGTCTAAAGTAACCCAACCTCTTTTCTCGTCTCGTCTTGAGTTTTTCGAAATAACAACCCCCTGTTGTCTCAAACAAGACGAGACCAGTCACAAGAATCTCTTGTCTTGGTGGCATCACTATTTACGGAATATACAGGGGTGCTTCCATTAGTGACACACTCTGTATAGAAACTCATTTGCCTCAGCTAAAATATAATTCCTGAGTATGACAAACATAAAAAAATCCGCAAAATGGTTTGGTGTTTCAATGGCAAAAAACCTTCACTGGCCCGATGATAGTGCTCACTATCGGAAACTCTGTTACTTCCAACAATTCAAGAAAAAGAGTAACTACATCCATTTTTATTGTTGAAGTATAGAGCACTGAACATGTAACTTTAACTTGATTCAACTAATTCACGTAGTCACATACCCAAGATTTGAAAAAAAGGCCAGTACCTATACCTGTCATAAAAAACATGTATCTTGAAATCCACATAAAATTGTGTTTTGATTCATATTGGCGGAATTCTCTCTTTGTGTCGGCCGCTAGCGAACCTCCATCCTCCATTAATTCAGACAAAGCAGGTCGTGTGCGAATGGATTTAAGATGTCTGCCTACATACGTGTTTACGACGCCACCTCTTTGGAAACAGCAGAAGGTAGCTCGCACAATAATTGCCCATAAAAGAGAGTGAAAAAGTTTGTTCACTGTGACGAATCGATGAACTATGAATGTACGTTTGAGTTTCTCCGGACAGGTGGCGCTAGTAGAATAATCGACAGATAGTTTACTAAATACGTGTTCTATCTTTCATCTCACTTTAATCAATGGATAAACAAGGTATTGGAAACGGAAGGATGTCTTGTCTTGAATAATTGAGGCATTGTATTCCAAATATTGAAAACAGAAAACATCTGATCAGCAGAATTGTCACCGTGTAAAAATTCATAACAGTTTGTTTACTTTTCTCTATTATACCCGCATTGAATTGAATATATTGATGGAAAAACATTTTCGTGAACCTTGTGTTGCCAACAGAAGTGTCAATCACTACCGTCCACAATTTCAAGTGTAAACTTCAGTGGATTGTTCTATATTTTTCGTTATTCGATGCCCAAACAAGAAAGAGGAGAACACTCACGTGAAAGTATCATGGTGAAGATGAAAAACCCCTCAAGAAAGCAAGGTTTGTTTGGGAAGTCAAAGGTAAATATCACCTGAAGGAATCCCACAAAAATAATAATACCGTTTTCAACCATTACAACAGTGGTAATAATGCCCCTAGGAGTGATGACAATGTGAACATTATTGATGAGAAATATGTACAAAAAAGTGAGCCTGATTTGAATCCAGATCAGGCACGTTTGGAAAAATGTTGTATAGAATCATTTTTGGCAAAAACAGATGCTTTAATGAATAGTGACACAGAAGAAGAATTCATCAATAACAATTCAGAAAAAAGTGATTCAAATGAAGTTTCTTTAAGTTTATATCCTTCCAGACCCAAAAATCAAGAGTATTATTTGCAAAAGTGGCAGGCAAGACAAATCGCTAGAGGATTTGTTGATAATACAATAAATCGTGTGCTAGAAACTTGGGCCCACCCACCCTTCGATGCGACAGATTTCGTAGAAAACTGCGAAAACGACGGTCAAGTTGAGGATGATGCCATACTGATGGCGATACAGTCGCATGGATTGCGGTCAAGTTTGCAGAGCAGCATACATTCTCCAAACTCAGGTTTTGGAAGAGATATTGTTCCTATCAAAAACCCAGAAATTGAAGAATCAACGAAGGATAATCTCGAAAATTCTCAAACAGAACTCACCAAAGAATATGAAAACACTTCTAGTTCAAGTGATACGGATATGGTGAGCTATGAATCCGGTAATTCCAGTCAGGAAGATGGAAGAAATTCCGATGTTTGTGATCCAATGGATTTTTTAAATGCAGCTGTATCTGTGGCAATTCAAAAGAAAGGACTGTCCTACTAAGTATTAATAGATTTATACTATCTTTTTATAACCTGAAAATAATTCTTATATAAAAAAAACTGTGTTGTGCTTCACCTACACAATAGGTAATAGGTATATTAACATTTGAAATAGTATTATCAGATAGCACCTGAATTAGTCCTCAGTTGGTTTGAAATCATAAAGTACTTACAAAAAATAATTACTTATTTTTTTATTAATCATATATTCCAAATATTTGTTACATTAATAACACAGATTGAAGAAATATGATTGATTCTAAAGTAACTAAGTTTTATTAGAAATAGGTAAGTGCACGAATAAGGTTGTACTCTCAGGGATGTGAAAGATAATATATCAATTCTTTTTTTAAACTATTTGGGTGGGACTGAGATCGATATAATATGAAAAAACTGTTGTTTTAGCGCCAACATCTCGAATTCAGTGAGAATCATTATCAGAGCTTTGTAACAATTTTTTTAAAATAAAAATGATTTATTTGTACTTGCCACGATGTGTACATGGAGTAAAACAGTTTCATTATAATAATGCATAGTACACGCTAAAAATTTTTGTTGGGGGTTGAAATTAGGGAACGAAGAAATATATGTAAAAGATTTTGATTATTGTGGCGACTATGAATAATTTTTTATTTTACAGAAATCCATTGTTACAAAGCCCTGATCAAAAATTCAATTAAATTCAATATGTTGCGAAAATAACAGATTTTTGTCGATATTCCATGCATAATTCTCATTTCAACTAATTTGGATACAATGTTTTTTTTTCAAACTATTTTCTTGGAATCAAGATCAATATAATGTGAAAGACTTGTTGCTTTTGCGCCAACATTTCGAATTCAATCAGATTCATCGTCAGAACTTTGTAACAATTTTTATTATTTAAAAATGATTTGTACTTACCACGACCTATACAGTAAAAAAAACAGTTTGATTAAACTAATAAAAGGTTCTCCCAAAAATTTTTGTTTGGAGTTGAAATTATAGGGAAAAATTAAATGCAATAGATTTGGATTAATATAAAACACATCGTAGCAAATATGAATCATTTTTAAATATACAAAAATCCATTATTACAGAGAGCCCTGATGATACATTCGTCCTGAAGAAATAGTTTTTCTTCAATATTCCATTTATACTTAATCCTCATGTCAACTTACTTGAAAAAATTGTTCTTGGTTTATATTAAACTCGCAAAAATTTCAAATGATGTGAAATGTTTCACAAACATTGATAAAAGTGTGATGAGGGTAACGACAAGGCCTGTTCTTTTTTTTATGATAATAATGAAATGTTATTGAACTAGATACTTGATTTTTTTCTGAGGTGGGTACCGCTAACCATTCCTGCGGAAAAACGGATAATATTGCCTATAAAACCACTTACAATTGATTCGATATTCCATTTCTTTATTCAGAGGCACCTCATTTTCACACCCCAGGAAATCATTATCACTTATAATTGCACGAGAGGATTGTATTTTATCAGGTAAATTTGGGTTGTTTAATGAGAAACTGTTGCCTAGCAATTAGACGAGAAAAACTGTCATCTATTAAAAACGCGACACCGAAGGTGGAGCGTTTTTAGGTTGACAGTTTTTCGAGTCAAACTGCTAAAGGAAACAGTTTAGAATTTGAACAACACAAATTTACTCGATATCAATACAAACATCAAGTGTAATTCGGCAGGACAATTTAATGAATATTAAATTTAGAAACATATCAATGCGAACTTTATTTATTTTGGCAACCAACACCGCGATAATTGATAAACAAATGAATAAGTGAAAAAACCACTAGTGCATTTGTCGCTGTAAAAGTTGCAGATAACTTTTGCCGCTGTCAAACTGACAATTGCACTGTGGCATATGCGATTTTTTATACATGAGTTGAATTGTCATAAAAAACATATTTTTTTTTATTGGTGCCCCTTTTTACCCATTTAAAGCACGCCTCAGCGTGTTTAAATCGAACTTTAAAAAACGCGCGTTTTCTCATAGGATCGTCCAAAAGTGAAAAACCCTAGTGGAATAATTGAAAAAATCAGGTGCTGTCCAAAAATAGGCCTCGATGTAATAAAAAATATATTCTCAACGCAAAGAGGCTTTTGATACAACTTTATTTATTTCTGAAGACACAATCGTTTGTGAAGTCGTAGAAAAAAAGATAAAAATTTCAAAACAAAAAAATTCATATTTTTCGAACTAGGCAATAGCTCATACTCTAAGTATTCAGAGAAAATGTATGAAAACGAAAACGAAATTGTTTGTAGGGGACGTGAGAAAAAATAAAAAAAAAACAAAAAAATTATTTCTCCAAACATATCGATAGAGTGGGTAGAGAATGTCTGAACACTTTTTTTTAAGTTGGGAATTAATAAAACATATTCTCTAAATAAAGCGTCATCTCATTATCTGATTAGTAGGGAATTCTGCATTCAGTTACTGATGGAGAAATCTTTGTAGGGCCCTAGGCGGAAAGTTGAGAATGTACGGAGAAAAATAATGTTTTCTTGACAGGGCGATGTCTCATACTTTGACTGTGTACGGAATTTTCATACAACCTTCCCCGTCTCAGTTTTCGAAGGCAGAATCGTTCGCAGGGCTGTAGGAAAAAAGTTGATAATTTTCGAAAAAATAAAAAATTATATTTTCTATTTCCAAACACAGCGATTTCTCATATTTCGACTGTGTAGAGAATGTCCATGCAATATTACCCCTTTAGTTTCGAAGGCAGAAATGTTTGTTGGGCCGTAGAAAAAAGTTCAGAATTTTTGAAAATGACTGTAGCAGTAGGCGATATATATCCAACCTTACTTTTCAGTACCCGCCTAATTTTTTGTAGGGGCGTGGACGAATAAAAATCCATATTTTCCAAACGAAGCAATGAATTTTACTCTGTTAAGATAATGTTTATGCAACCCTATTCTCAGAGCCGGATTGAAAGGGGGGCAAACGGGGCTGCAGCCCCGGGGCCTCCACAAGATGGGGGCCTCCACAATATAAATTTTTAGGTAAAATTTCCTAACAAATACCGAAGGATATGCAAAATTATATATAAAAAATCTGACAACGAAAGAGCAGTTCTCCCACTTTTTCCTCTCATTTTTGGTTTTAAACATTCAAAAACATGTTTCGTATTCTTGTCAAAATCCATGGTTGATATTAATCTTTAATCTGATGAATCATGTGTATTTGCGAGAAACAATCACCAAGTAAAACATCATACTATCATACAAAATATTATATTGTATCGAAATTAGCTGTAAAAACAAGATCAATTGAATTTAAAAAAAATATAATTTTTTTTTATTAAATGAAGGATTTTTTGTCGATGATTCTTCGAATGACACAAGCGATCTAGATACACAATGAAATTCAATAATCATAAGCAAAATAAAATAATATTTCAATTTATGAATATGATTGCATCAAATTATTTATAAGAGCCCTGTGCGCATTCCATAATAGAACAAAAGTTCAAATTCTGTTGACTATTTTTCTGCCCATTCTACAAACACTTTGCCCGTCTATACCTGTTTTTCCTATTTATTGGTGTCGACAAGTGTCCGCTGAGTGGCGCGCTTGTAGCAGAGAAATCACCGAAATCTGAAAGGGTGAGTCTAAGAGAAGGATGACATTCCGCAACAAATGTAAATCTTTCTGAAAAAGGACTATCAAAAAGACCAATCTAAGATGTTCTACTATCAAATTCTTGAAAACCAAAATTTCAGTGATTATTTTTTGACATTGCTAGAAACCAATGGAAACGTTCAATTCAAATAATTCATATACGTTCTGGCCAATCAATAGTGGGAAATTATCGCGGGAATAATTTGAGGTATTTTGTTTTTATTGTCTGACAACCTATATTTTTAATTTGACGTCTGTCATCAATTCGCATGAAAAGTGTGAAATAAATCAAAACCGGTTCAGTACATTATATAATTTTGCAAGGAAATGTGTTTATGATCGTAACATCAAAAAATAATCTAAAGAATACCACACGAGAGTTCGATATAGTAGAAAATAATTATCTAGATTTCTTTCTCAAACTTGTTGGCAATAGCCACTCGGGCCAGTTGGTCTCTCTTATCTATTGCCAGGCAACAAGTTTTCGAAAATCTGTCGAATCATTTTCACTCTCTTGTGATATCTCTGAGAATGTGATGATGTTAAATTGCACTGGAAAGCGCTCATTTTCCAAAATGAAAAAAATAGGAGAATTACGATGAGACAAAGCCGCCTATCAAAGTTATCGCTTCCTAGCATTGAGAATGATTTTCTCCGGATGCTGGATTTGACCGAAATCATCAAAGATTTTTCGTCGAAAAAAGCTCGCAAGAATCCATTCGTTTTCGCTGTAATTTAATTCATTTCTTGTATTTTATTATACCTACATATGCTCGTGTCGAAATAATTTGATTTGTTCCGCAATAAATAAAAAAAAAACTTGTTTGAAAAATAATTAGGGGCCTCCACTCCTTTGTTGCCCCAGGGCCTCCACACCTTTTAATCCGGCCCTGCCTATTCTTTTAGTTTCAGAAGGAAGAATTGACAACAGAAAAACATCTCCTACACACTCGGAGTATGAACTATCACTCTTTTCAGAACTGTTTTCTTATAAACGATTCTCCCTTCGGGACCTAGCAGTGGAGGGTTGTATCAATATTCGAAACACAGAGACATCGGTGTTTTTTATTTTTTCTCACGGCCATAGAAACGATTGTATTTCAGAAACTGAATGTACTCTGTATATCAAACATATTTGTCTGGAAAGCATGTTATTTTTTTTCAAATTCTCAACAATTTTTTCTATGGCCGTATAAACGATTCTGTGAATTGTATATGACGCTCTGTTTGAAAAATACAGTATGTATTTTCCGTAATTATTGGATCGGTAGATATGCCTAATGTGGGTCTAATTATTTTGGAGGGTTGACTTACCCTGCGCGCCAAGTGCAATAGAAATACCCATTTTTGCGAAATATAGCATTCGAAGGCAAGATACGTTCAACATTGGATTCGTAATCAGGACATCAAATTCAACACCAATAAAATATTTTTGTTGAAAAATTTTAGCTCTGAAGAATCCGAATTTGTCTCACTTTTCTTGAAAACACCATCGTGAGATGTGAAATACATTCAAATTTTTCAGAACTGTTTTTTTTTTCAGCAGTATTGATATGAAATTTGATGCCCTCATCACAGATCCGTAAAAAAATTGAGCTTATTTCCATCGCCTCTAGCGCGCCTTTCGTATGTCTGCTGATCGACGGGTGTGAAAACAGCCACGCTTTTATCAGCCCCGGTTTTCGATCTGGCAACTTGGCCTGAATTGCAGCCCTTCGGCGTTACCATTCAGTTTGCTCATCTTTTCAGTGTCTTATTCTTCAAACAAGTAGGTAGTATCGGGGAAAACAAATGATCGCGCAATAGAAAAATTATATGGAATACCTATATGAGATGGAAATTATGTTTACAAATTAGGCGATCATTCGTATTTTGAAAGGCATTATGGGGTGGGAGAGAACTACAATCGAACTTCTTCAGTTTTTGGAGGTAGGTTTCTTTGTAGGACCGTAGGAAAAAAGTTGGGAATTTTCGAAAAAAAATAAAAATTTATACTTTTTAAACAGAGCCATGTGTCATACTCCGAGTGGGTAGAAAATGTTATACAACCTTTCTTTTCAGTTTCTGACGACAGATTTGTTTGTAGAGCATAAGGATGAAAGTTGGCAGCTTTTAAAAAAATTTACAATTTTCCAAACAGAGCGATATATCGCACTCTTAGAGGGTAGAAAATGTTTCAGAAGGAAGATTTGTTTGTAGTACCGTAGAAAAAAAGTCGGGAATTTTCTAATAAAATAAAAATTTACATTTTCCAAACAGTGATATATCATACTCTGAGTGTGTAGGGAATATCTATATTACATTACTTTCTCAGTTCACGAAGACAGGTTGTATGAAAATTCTCTACACACCCCGAATGTGATACATACGAATTTTTAATTTTTTTCGAAAATTCCCAACTTTTTCCTTCTGTCCTACAAACAAATATGCCTTTAGAAACTGAAGAGGAATGTTGTATAAATTGGAAAATATGCATTTTTTTCGAATATTATAAACTTATTTCTACGGCCCTACAAATATATCTGACTTCAGATACTGAAAAAGAAAGATTGTATAAACATTCTCTACCCACTCCGAGTATGATATATCATCCTGTTTGGAAAATATAAATTTCAGATTTTTTTGAAAATTCACAACTTTTTTCCTAGGAAGCTACAAACAATACCGCTTTCAGATACTGAAGAAGGAAGGTTGTATAAACATTTTATACACACTCAGGGTATGATACATCACTCTGTTTGGATTTTTTTTTTCTACGGCCCTAGGGGGAGTTATTACATTATCTACCTCTCAGAGTATGATCTGTTTGAAATATATATTAATTTTTATTTTTTTCAGAATTCCCAGTTTTTTTCCGTGGTCCTACAAACGATTCTGATTTCAGAAACTGAAGAAGAAGGTTTTATAAACATCATCTAGCAACTAAGTGGGATACATTGCTTGGTTTGGGAAATATGAATTTTTATTTTTCCGAAAATACTAAACCCTGTAAACGAAGTTACCTTCAGTAACTGAAAATATGGTTGTAATAATTCTCTTCCCACCCAGAATTTCTTTCAAAATACGATTTATCTCCTAATTTGAAAACATAATTTCCACCACATAAATTCCATTTCATAAGTATGCAAATGCATGAAAATACGATGTTTCGATTGCGCGATCAATTGTTTCCTCTGATAAGAATAAAGACATGATTGAACTGATTAGACAAATCAATAGAGATTTTTTCGTAACAAAAATACTACAAGGAAACCGACTGTGCCATCATACGAAAGACACTGCTTCTATACTGTTATGTTTCCTACTCCCAAATGTCATTGCTTAATTTGTTATAAACATTTGAAAGCATTTATTTTTATTTTTTATTGTTTTTGACTTGAAAACTAATGAAGCAATCTCGATACTCTCGAAGGACGAGTTGTAGAGAATTAAATGCAGAGAAAGTGAGCCCTAGCACAACTCGATCGGATTATTAGTAACGGAGAAAAACCGGAAAAAACTGCGTTTTGTTTTAAATTCATAACACCGTCATTTTTCCGAATTCTGAAGCAGGCTCTCCGCGACATAGAAGTGATTGATATGTCCTTTATGTTTGAAAAAGTCGGGCACTGTTGGATTATTAGTTTTGGCATAATTACAATTTGATTTTTTCAATGCCCTTTATTGCAGCAGACCTGGATGCGTCATAAGTGGTCCGATTTCAATTTTTCTCAAAGATTTTGAGAGTTGAAGTAGTACTACAAAATGACTATTCTCATTTTGCTTCAAAATGCTGTGAAATTGGTGAGAAATACTTGCGAACGACCGAAAACCGGCGAGTGCATGAAAGCGGCACAGGAGTGGGGGTAGAGCAGCAGATTCATAACGGGCACGTCTTCTGCTCTACCACCACTACTCAGCCGCTTTCGCGCACTCGCCCATTTTCGGTCATGTTTGCAAGTATTTTCCACCTGTTTTGCAGTATTTTAATGCAAAATGAGAATATACGTTTTGTAGTTCCATACTTCTACTCTCGAAATATTTAAAAAAAATTGGAAGCGGACCACCGCACTACTATATCGTGGAAAGTTTGCACTACAACTTGAAAAGTGGCAGAGTTATGATTTTTTTTAAAAAGCTCTTTTTTTCAGGTTTTTTCGGTTTTTATCCCTTACTAATAATGCAATCGAGTTGTGTTAGGGCTCATGTTCTTTGCATTTAAATTCTTCTAAAACGATGAAAAATAAAAAAAAAGCTTTTAAATGGTTATAACAAATTGAGCAATGACAGTTGGGAGTAGGAAACATAACAGGATACAACTACGGACCGTTTTTCGTAAGACGGCACAGTCGGTTTCCTGGTAGTATTTTCGTCACACAGAATCAATAGAGCAGAAAATCTCTATTGATTGGCCTAGATGGAGAACGCGGAACGGCTGCAATTCACGCGTGGATAGGATAGGACCGCGAGTTGTTGCCAGATCGAAAAATCGTGTCTGTTTTCACACCCGTGAATTTCACGTCAATTACAGGGGGATGCGGGGGTTTTTCCATGAGAATTCTCAAAGCAGACATTTTTTAGCAAAAATATGTACTGGTATTAAATGTGATGTCCTGATCACGAATCTGTAAAAAATCAGCTTTTCCTCGCCTTTCAATATTTTTTGCAAAAAGGTATATTTTCATCGCTCCTGGCACTCAATGTATATCACTCTAGGAAAATATTAAGACTCATCTTTGGTATATCTACCGATCCTATGAATTTCAGAATTCTACTCCAACAATAATGGAATATATGGGGATGTTTCCATGAGAGGTGAGAGAAAATTCTCAACTTGTCCCTACGGCCCTACAAACAATTTTGCCCCAGATACTGAAGGAAAGAGGTAACATAAACATTCTCCAAATATTCTCCACAGGAATATATTTTGTATATTGGGGTCTTAAGCCACAATAATCACTTGAAAAAAGAATTACTTCCAATACTTTTATTTCTAAGTCATTTAGAAGTCAAGCAAAAGTATAGCTAATAAATATTGCGAATAAGTATACTAATAGGTCTTGCAAATAAGTGACGCTCTGGCTGGGAATGCTTTTATAGATGCGGTAGATGCTGACCCAAAACTGCGCCTTGTTTACCATTCTGGAGGTTTTTTATTTCTTACTTCTATTTAACGTCGGCCTGACCTATTTCTGCATCCAAAAAAGGGCAGTTCCCGCCTTCCTCCTAAAATGAACTCGGGACCGCCATCTCAACATCTCCTCGGTAATTTTTCCCACTGTTCGATTATTATTACTCATTATATAATCAGACGGTATACATCAACTTCACGTTCATTTTATTTTTTTCATTCCATACATAAAAAATAAGTTCCTATTTTTATTGGTGTTTGGAAACCGGTACTTTGTCGCATAGTAGTAGAGAAAAAGGATGTTTAAGTTTTAAAAAATAATTGTCTAGAAAAACTCTTTTTCTCCGACTTTTTATGAAATACCACATTCTACACTCGTTAGTCAATATACTATTTTATATCAGCGAAACAATTTATTGGACCGAGCAGTCAACAAAACATATTATTTTGAGTAAATATTTAATTGTTCTATCAGCAACAACAAGTACGTCCCTGCTTTCAATCGGTCAACTGCTGGATCTCAATAAATGCTTATCGGCAATGATTAATAATGAATTTGTTGGAACGATGCCAACACTTTACCAGTGATTCTTGAAATATTCATAGCATATTGCTACATTATTATCAGTTGAGCATTGCGTGCATCTTGTAGTTAGAATTATTCCACCCATTTAGTTTTTCATGATGGCGTAATCTCTCCATGTGATCATTTTTTCGATAATTGTATAATATCATTTGTCATAGAACAATTAGTTTTCGATATTTCTTGAGGTTTATTACCTTCCACAACTGAAAATATGACTTTCAAAATATCGCTGGCAAATTATTCACTCGATATGATATCGAACTGGAAAATTCAGTAGTGTTTGCCGCGTCTAGAATAGATATGCGACGAATATTGAAATACCAATAAGCATTATGAATCTTGAAAAATATATGTAACTAATGTTGTACGCATTATATAGTAAAAACTTTATTATCTAATGAAGATAAATATCAATAGCAATATGTTACCAATATTGTTCGCCTGCTATAGTGAGAAATTACATCACCCAATGAAAATAAAAATGTTTTTTTCAATATTATTCGCAAACTTCTCAATAAATATGCTATCGAACTACAATATTCTTTTTCACTTCTAGCATCACTATGAGACAAATATTGAATTGGCTTTATTCATTAATAACATTGAAAATATTATTTTGACCGCATGTTAAAGTGAAAAGTATATTATCCAATAAATATGAATTAAACTTTTTGAGTATTGTTGGAAAACTATTCATCCAATATTTTTCAATCAATGTATCCACGATTGAATTGAAAGTATGTGATGATCTACATTTAGAAATAGTTTCCAATATCTCATCAATAATTAATGAAATGTAAACCCACATTGTATCGATATTATTTTCACATTTACTATATATCTATATTGACCCAACCTAGGATCGGGATTCAGCCAATATGATGAGCTACATGGGAAATAGGTCGAGAATGATAATAGGTGATAATGGGAAAAATTCCTTAATTAATAATAAGGGCGGAAGCGCAGTTTGCCATTCTGAAAATTCAAAGATTTTCCCAATCAAATGAACAAGTTACAAGTGGATGGCACTGTACCTCAGATGTGGTACTTTGTGTGATTCTTTGTGGAATACCATTAATTTTCCCTAGATTTAGGGAACAATTAGGCCATTGATTCAGCCTGAATCAGAAGAAAAATGTCTATCGAATAATTCGCGGGCTGATTGTGATGATATGATGTCATCAGTTCGAATGAGAAAGTCATAAGGCGGGCAGAGACATCTCATTAGGAAAGGACATAACCTATATATCACTAGTATATAGAATTTGTATAAATACATTGTTTTAGCGACTACATTGAGATATTTTATGTACACGTCCAGTGCAGTGCAATGCACTTCCAAATTCGACGTTAAAGCACTATTTCCCATTGCAATTCCTGAAAATACCACTGTTCAATGTTACTATTATGAAATGACCAAATTGGTTTTTATATTCTCATCTATTATGAATGATAGATCAATATATTGTTTTTTCATTTATGAGGTTTTCAAATTTTCAGCAAAAATGTTTTTGCAGAAAAATAAGGATTTTTTCTAGAAACTCAATTGCAAAGGCCAAATGAATCATCCTAGAGGAAGGAATTGAAATATCTCAGTAGTAAAGAGCTTCCTTTCGGATATGAAAGACAAAATCCTAGAATTTGTGGAGTCGCGCTTTTATCTAATTGGAATCCTTGCGAACCCACTCTTTAATATCGAAAATTCCAAACTGGGAATGAAAATATAAGATCAATTTCTTACATATAAAGTTGACGACATCTGCTAAAATAATAGAAATTGATAAAATGTAGGCATTAACAGGATGATAAAAATTGAGGGTACAAAGACAAAAATATATTTATCCATATACATAAAAATTTATGTGCTGTGCAAAAAGCAGTTAATCGATTCCAGCAAACAGATCCGTAATATATGTGATAGTTTTGTAGAGAAATTCATTGAAAACATATGTTTTTGACGTATGATTCATTCTTGCGCTTAAATATACTTCTTGGCACTCTAAAAATCGGGCAATTTTAAACGTTTCATTTCATTCAAAAATGTCCAGCATACGAACAATTCTGTTAATAAAACTGGGTCCGTTCCCTATTAAAAATACTCGTATGAATTTTATGTCCTTTTATTACACTTCGAAAACATAATAATTATTTCTGGCAATAAAATACTCAATCGCAGTTTACTACTAAAACATACCGCATGCTGCAATATACAATTCACCTCAAGATACTACTTCTTGAATGAATCACTAATCGTACGTCGACCTTATATGTCCTCGTTCTTGACTTCCAGAATCTTCGAGCAGTTCGTGGAAACCCCCAGATGATTCCATGTTTGTCATCGGGAATTCCCGGCCGTTACACCGTTTGACTTATGATAAACACACAGAGACGTACTATACTTATTTTTGTAATACTGACCCCCTCTGAATTTGTTCTTCCCGATCAGAAGCCATTGGTTCACCATAAAATAGCTTCAATATTTCCAGGTGAACAACCTTCATATTACTCCCAGGGTTGCGCTGTATTCTGTAAACCACGTCGTTGATCCTCTTCTTCACCTCGTACGGTTATTCCCAAAACGGTGCTAGTTCAGGGGATACACCTTTCTTCCGCCGTGGGTCGTACAGCCAAACCTGTGAACCTTCTTTAAATTATCCTGCATTAGCTCTCAAATCATAATAAGCTTTCATCCTCATTCAGTATCAACACCTTTCGAGCTGGTACGTGTTTTTTCAACAGGCTGTCCCCCAGTTTATCTGTTCTGGTATTGAAGATATCCATCAGTTCGACTCGAAATTCCTTTCTTGGTCGGAATGAAGCACCATCGGTACTCCGAATCTTGAGAACATATGGTCCACCAATGACCTGGCTATTGTGGATGCTTCCTGGTGTGGAATGGCATATGCTTCCACTCATTTGCTGAAATAGTCTATGGCAGCAAGAATGTATTTGTAACCATCATCGTTCAATGGTCCAGCTATATCAGTGGCAATTCGTTTCAATGGTGAACCTACGTTATATTTCTTCATTTCCCCTCTGGACCTTGTTTTGGGACTCTGTATATATTCTGCGGAAGCTTTACACATCATCTCGACATTGAATCCAGTAGAATCTCTGCCTGATCTTGTCCAGAGTTTCATGGACTCTCAGATGTCCTCCTGATTCTCCTTCATTAATTTCTTTGGAGTATCCACTTATCCTCTTCCTGGACAAACCAATTGGGAATTGACGACCTTCCATTGGCTGACTCCCATACCTGTTTTTGTAGTCCATTTTTAACAACCAGGAAATCTCATTGGGCCCATATTGCTTCAGAAATGGGATCTCTGTCCGAAATATCTCTCCAGGAGTGTGTGCCAGTTCCATGATCCTGCCAATGAGGAAAGTGCCCAATATTTGTATCGGTTTCCTGGTCATCTCTGATGTGTCCAGCCGTTCTCAAGTATCAGTATCGTTTGTCTGAAGCCGGCGCGTGATATTTTTCTCTGACTTTGCTCGGATGCTCTGAGATGCGGTCTTCCAGACAATATATCTGCATTACTATTCGGTCGTTCTCGGCGATTTTGGGTATATGCATGATACTGGTTAGCCTTTCCCTGATGGGCAGATTATCAGTAATTCTTCTGACTCTGTTGACTTGGATCAACTGAGAGCCTCGCTTTCACGAGCCCGATTGCTTCCCGATATATTGGTCAACCCATTTTTTTTTAACCCACTGGTAAACTTACTAGATGATCCGGTTCTCGTCAGCGTTGGAACGTGGGGGTGTCCTCCAAAGTGATGACGAACGTGTTGGCAATCTCATCAATAATTAATGAAATGTAAACCCACATTGTATCAATATTATTTTTACATTTACTATATATCTATATTGACCCAACCTAGGATCGGGATTCAGCCAATATGATGTGCTACATGGGAAATAGCTCGAGAATGATAATAGGTGATGATGGGAACAACTCCTTTATTACCAATGAGGGCGGAAGTTTGCCATTCTGAAAATTAAAGATTTTCCCAATCAAATGAACAAACAAGTAGATGGCACTTACCTCAGATGTGGTACTTTGTGTCATTCTTTGTGGAATACCATTAGTTTTTCCTAGATCTATAGAACAATTAGGCCATTGACTCAGCCTGAATCAGAAGAAAAATGTCTATCGAATAATTCGCGGGCTGATTGTGATGATATGATGTCATCAGTTCGAATGAGGAAGTCATAAGGCGGGCAGAGACATCTTATTAGAAAAGGAAATAACCTATCCTTTTCTGTCCTCACTTTGCTTACCAGAAGACTTCTCCAATATGTTTCCATCACTAGTATATATAATGTGTATAAATACATTGTTTCAGCAACTACATTGAGATATTTTATGTATATGTCCAGTGCAGTGTAATGCACTTCCAAATTCGACGTTAAAGCACTATTTTCCATTGCAAATCCTGAAAATACCACTTGAAATTTTCTTAGAATGTAAACTCTGGCTGAAGGCAAGAATGAAACTTTGGGTAAAAAGTCTATCACATCTTCAGAAAACATAAAAAATTAATGAATTATAGGCTATTGAAGTCAAAGAAAATCGAAATAATATTTTTTCAAATCTTATAGACTTTCCACCCTGAGAGAATACTGCAGGAATCGATCCCAGCTAGTAGAAATTGTATACATCCAATAGTTTTCTCAGGATTTGCAATTTGAGCGTGCATTTTTTTTATGGTTATCTCTACTGCTTCCATGTGATCATTGTTCCACTCACTACACTCAGTACCGCTTCATAAACATATTACTTATTCAATAAAAAAATTTCACGATCCCTAATGCTTCAAAGTGATGACGAACGTGTTGGCAATCTCACCCAGTCTCCCTGGAAATATCCGCTCCTACCACAACTGAAACAGTTTCATCCTAATTCTCCGGTCGATCTTGTCTTCGTTGGTGAGTAGGAACGTGTGGGTGTCTTCCAAGGTGATGATAAACGTGGTGGTAATCTCATCTTGCAATCTTTTTACAAGCTTTTATTTAGTTCCACTTGTTAGTTAGCTCGTTCGTTCGTTTGTTAGTTTGGGCCAAATCTTGCAAGTGAATTTTGATCGACTTCTAGTCGTCCGAATAATATGAAATTTGTCAGTTTCTCATAATTCCGGTGACAATGCATTATGGAATTTTTGTTAGAGAAAAAACAATATGGCGGCTCCAAGATAGTGGACGAGATTCTTAATTATGGTCCGATTGATTCTCAATTGGTATATGGGGGTTTTTTGGGGTCGGAAATTTCAAATTTTCTGTCAAAATTCATAAATTCAAGATGGCGGTTCCAAAATGGCGAACAAGTTTTGTGATTATGGTCGGATTCGATTCAGAATTGGTATGCGGCGGTTTTCGCAGTCGAATATTTTGAATTTTGTGTCAAAATTTATAAATTCAAGATAACGGCCCCAAGATGGAGGAGGGGTTTTCTGATTATAGTCATATTTCTATCAAAATTGGTATTTGGGGGTTTTCAGATTCGGAGATTATGAATGTTTGGTCAGAATCTATAAACTCAAGATGACGGACGAGTTTTGTAATTATGGTCAATTCTATTCAAAATTGGTATGTGGGAGTTTTTGGTGTCAGAGATCATGATTTCTTTCAGCTCAAAACTAAGGGCGAACCAACTGAAAAGCAAAAATAAAATAACTAATAAAAAACTTTTTTAAAGACAAGCTTTTATTCAAGCAGTGTACTAAACGTATAAATAATTCAGTTTAATTCATCGCTGACAATGATATAATTATTTTTTGTTGAAGTATTTGGTTTTGAAAAGCTTGTCGTGCTAATTATAATGAAATCAATACTTCGACAAGTTCTTACTTACCAACCAATCACTGCGCAATCGAATTAATTAGTACCTACTTTCATGAACACTTCGCGCGACAAAGTTCTCGAAACAAAATAATTCTACAAAAAATTATCAAGTCATTGTCAGCGATGACTTAAACTCATTTCATACGTTTTAGTACACGGCCTAAATAAAAGCTTGTCTTTAAAAAGGTTTTTTATTAGATATTTCCAACATGTCCGCTCCTTCCACACCTGAAGCAGTTTTCAATTATTATTGAAGCTCAGGAATAGTTTCAATCCAATATTGAGGCATTGAGACATGAAAAGATAGCAATTAATGTTTGATTTTCCATTTTGAAGTATTGGCTATATATGGATTCGTAACTCAATATTGATATCCATTTACTGGGTATAAAATACGAAACATAGTCCAGTATTCATCAATATAAATTAATGAAATAATTTGCGTATACTATATATATAGACGTAGACCATATAGACGTATACAAAGTAAATGCAAAAATGCATGATAGTCCAACGCATAAAAGTGGGTTCCAGGACCCTTTTCATTGTATTTTTCGTTCTACTCAGAAATTCTGATGTGACTCCCAATTTTGATCCCTAGATATCACCCACTTCATTAGGCTCCGAAAACTATTTGAAAAATTACCCTTTGTGCAGGTAGTTAATGCAACACATTTGAATAGTCTTACCCATTATTTCTTCAATTTAGAATTCCCATTAAATTACCCAGAAAACCTTTTGAAATCCAAATAGCTTGAAAAGTTCAAGAAGACAAAATTGAAAATGTGCCATTTTTTAAGTTTCTTATGGAACTCCGTTTCGAACCTCATCATTTCCGATTTCTTTTTGCCCATTTTCCAATTAAGTGTGAGGTAATGAATGTTATCACAAATTTTCGAATTAAACAAATACTTTCTGGACTGAATCTGTTGCCGTGAAATAGAACTCCCAAATATATCTAGATACAAAATTATATCGGTTACAATGTATATATTTTATTTCTGGACCTATGTGGGCTTGATTATCTTTGACAATGCCATTTGTGTCATCGATGTACCGGACACTTAAGAGGGTTTTCGTATTTTCATATCTTACAATCCCTTAAACAAAGAATACTCTTTATGAACAAATTTAATGTCAACCCACTGGAAATTGCTCAACTTGTTTAGTAGTCATGTCGTTACATTACCAACTGAAAATATTTTATTCTCACTTCGAACGCCATAGAATTAAGTTTTAAAACAACTTGACACTTGAATACTGAGTGTCCATCCTACAAGATGAACTCATAACAATTCTGTGTCATTGGGCTAGGTGTGTTCAAACCTTGACCTTGATTCATTTTGATGTTTATTTGAAGAAACTAGTTTCAGCCATTACGTGAGACTCCTTCCCATCATTGTTCCATAGGATTTCTTCAATTGAGGATAGCTTAGCTGATGTCAACCCCCTGTCATCGAAATGTAGATCATCGTCATCTTTCAGGTAGATTTCACAAACGTCTCCATCTAACGAAGATATGGGATATAACGAAATCAACCGAATAGAATGGAAAAAATGTGTCTATAGCTCTGATTTATTCAGAGATAAATCTGCTGAAATACAGAAAAAATCCCGATTTTCTTCTTTTATACCAATATTGGCAAATCTTCCTTTGACGCCAGAACAATCATGAAATCCAACATAATATCCTTAAAACATTATTCGATGAAAAAAAAAATATAAAACTATTTTTATACGCATTTAATTTTGAATTGAATTACTGAGCGAAACTTATAAAAATTCAAGAGATCCAATATGTGATTTAGGAGAATACAATTTTGGAAAATATATTATTGATTTGATTACAAAAATTCCGAAATAGAAAATATTACCTATATTCCAGTTACTTATCGGAGACATTTTATCCCCAATTCATTATCAGTCCAGTCTACCATCAGTGAAATGCGATTGGACTGCAAAATCGAAAACTACAGAATTATATTTCATCAAATGAATTTTAATATTCTGAATGGTGTAATTAATAGACGACGATGTAAGAAACTCTCCTCGGATTATTGTTCAGGGTGGGTTTAGTTAGAAAAAACTAAGTAATTAATTAATAATGGTTACAAGAATGTGTGATGAGGTGGCGTCCCTTCTTCTTGTTTTATGTTCCGTCAGAGACAAGCCTATTTCGAGATCTTGCTCCATTCCTCTTCATCTCAGAATTGGCGTGAAGATCTTCTTCGGTACGTGGCTGTTTTTCATTCTGTTCATACATTCACCGCATATTATCACTCCGCCGCTCTCGGCGATAAACGTAGACACAACTAGTGTCACTATCGTACAAGAGATATTGAATTATCTAATTCGGACAGAAAATGTATGATCTCGGTCCTCAACAACACCTAAATAACAAAAAATAATTAAAGAAATCAAAATGAATTTATTTCCTATTAGTCAACATTGCTAAGAGCTTTGGTAGTAATCTATATATATATATATATATATATATATTTATATATATATATATATATATATATATATATATATATATATATATATATATATATATATATATATATATATATATATATATATATATATATATATATATATATATATATATATATATATATATATATATATATATATAATATATATATATATATATATATATATATAAAATATTATAAAATAATTAAACTTATAATTATTATTATTATAAGGTATTTCAGTTATCGTGGTTAATGCTATGTTTGTTTTGCAATTTTTCATTACTTTTTACTATTCTAGAATCTTATACTATGACTGGAAGAGTGCTTGAGAGAGAATGGACAATGAATGAAAGAATTTTGGAAGAGGTAATGGAAAAGGTCAATGTGAGAATTCAAAGAAATGCTACAAAATACATTAAAAAAGTAGATTAAAAGGGGTACAAAAAGAACCACATTCAAGAAGGGATATTCAGTTATAGTAAAAGCTCTAGGGGTACCTAATAGTAGACGAGGCATATGTGCCAAATTACAATTGCCATTTGAGGGGCCTTACGAGGTAGAGAATGAAGATGCTAAAAATAGCTATAGGTTAGTAGATCCTCACAGTAAAATGTTGAGAGGAGTTGTTTTAACATTGAAAATATATATCAATATGAAATATAAAATGGAAATAAGATAATCATAAAATATAAAATGTCATCAATGATGATATCTTGAAAAATATCGATTTGAAGAGAAGTCCAAAGTCTGGTTTGTCTGAAACAAAAGAACGCAGTATTAGTAGTTGTAATAATAAATTAATATTCAAATTTTACTAGCAAGTATTAAAATATTGAATATGAATCTAGGGAATTTGTTATGTTGGGAAATGTTGTTAAATAATTAAACTTATAATTATCATTATTATTATTATTAGTTATTTTTATTATCATCGTTAATGCTATGTTGTTTTACAATTTTCTTTACCTTTTTCACTACTATAGAACCTTATACTGTGCTCTAGTCGATACATATGTATAAAGAGGGCAGTCCTGAAGTAGTTCTGATATCAAAGTTATATATCCAATGATATATCTAATAAAAATCCACGATTAAAACATATCAAAATTGAAATGTATAGTAGTATTGAATTAGAGTAAGATCAACGTATAGATAAGTTTTGAAGTATGACAATTCACATCAACAGAAAACCCACCAATGGGATTCGAAAGAGTTTGTGTGGGAAAAGTGATAATACACAGAAAAATTAAATGGCAGAAATTGAAAAATTATAATTTTATAAGAATTTGTGAATAGTATGTGAGAGTTAGAATTAGATATCATTCACAAATTCATTAATATTGATTAGAACAGCAAATCATTCGGTAGGAAGTGATACAAATTCGGAAATATGTGAAAAATAAAAATTTGTGAGTATTGCTATGGACCAAGATAACAAGCTCTCGAGGGGATTGAAAAAAGTTCAAAAGGTGGAGCCACATTGAAAATTAGAAGAAAATGATTAAAGATTACACAAGAAAACCAGTTATTAAAAATTCCCGAACGAGAATAATTCTTGAAAAGCAGAACTGAAGAAGTAAATAGTCAACAAAAATTCCACCTACCTGATCTAAAGGATAAATCTTGGAAGGACTGCAGGTGAGCTGTCATTGAGATCCCAGAAATACGTCCACCGGACTGAAAACTTCAATAGAAAGGCAGCAACAAGGTATACTAATATCCGAACTCATCAAAGTGCAACTTTCACATTAAACCAATAAGTTTCACGTGCCTAAACCACTGGTTACATTGTTTTGGGTAACTTTCATAAAATTCCATGAAAAAAAACTGATATAAGTTTTAACTTTCTCCACCAATCTTTCGTTGTCACAAACATCCAAACTGCACTATTTAATATCATTGTTTTGCTAGTATAAGGTAGCTATCGCAGAGTAGGGTATTTATAAGTTTTGATTTGAATAAAAACCAACAAAGTTGATTATTCTCTGCAAACTGGTGTTTATTTTTCAATTTCTAACCTCACTTCTCTCCACTGAACAGTATTTCTTATCGAATCGTCAATGCCATAGTAGGCAACACCGATTACAGGAACCGGCTACTGAGAATGAGTGATTCATGTTCATAGGCGTACCTGACTGAGCTGGGATAAGGTTAAAGAAGTTGAAATAGAGGTTATGATAGGGACTCTGAAATTATAATCCATGAAATAAATTCTCAAAAATATACAAATTTGAAAATCATATAACCAAACACAATATATATATATATATATATATATAATGAAAAAGGGATCTTTATTTTGGGTATGCAGTCGTAGGGATGAAGTGAGTATACTCTTTTTTCTATTCGAGCTTTCGAGACTTTATTGACTCTTCATCAGGAACTCTACAATGATAAATTGAAATGTGTGAGAATTTATACATTTTCTTAAAAAAAATTACTTACGAAAGTGAGGTTAACTTCGAGAAAACTTGTAAATACATGGAAAACATATTAATGATGAAGATACAACTAATGTACAATGTATAAATGAAAATTGATGTGAAAAACACTTATGGGTTGTACATTATAGGGAAGAGATTCATTTGACACAATGTTGACAGGATCAAGTGAAATTCCTGTCTAATAAAAATAATGATTGATATAAGGAAATGAAGTTTTAACTATCTTTGAAAGGTAGTGTTGCCAATTTTATGATTTGGGCCAATAGTCATGAATTAGGGTGACAACTTGAAAAAATTATTGTATGAGAGATTGTGAAAAATGGTTAATAGTGTCATCTAAATGTGGAGGGAGACTCAATAAGTAGGAATAAATGATACTAAGGTTATCGATATCAGTTTTGGCATTCATTGAATTTGGTTCTTTGTATATGTAAGACATTTCCAAAAAAGTTCTTTTTTTTAAATTGGATTCTGATCCAATATGTTGACATTATCATAATCTGGTTTCTGATCTTTTTCTAAGGTGTGTTTGCTAGGGTGCAACTTTTTTTAAGGTTCTTGATATCACTTTTATGCGGCAAATTCTATCTTAAGTTTTCTTTTAGTTTGTCCGATATATTTTTCATTACATTGACTACACTGGATTGTTCTAATATGGGGTCTTTGTTTTTTTAATTTAGAATTTATTGACAGTGGTTAATTCTTAAGGGTTGTGATGGAGGAAAATTTAGAAATTTTTTTTTGAACTTATGGTTCATGTGTGAATTAGGTAACGATGATATTTCGGAATTTTGGAAGGGTTTTTAATTCTTTAAGGGTTGGAGGAGGAAAATTTAAATTTTTTTTTTTAATTAAAAGTTTAGCAAGATTTATCTACTATGGAGGTACTGCTGAAAATTGATTTATAAACCAAACGATTAGGATAACCACTGTCAATGAAAAGATGAGCAAGTTTTTTTAAATTTTGATTGCGTAAAGAAGTGTGTGTTTTGATGACTCTGTTTCTCATGCATAATACGAGGTTGATTTTTTGTTTGTGTTGGTTGTACGATTCGTAGTGAAGGAACATTCCTGAGGCTGTAGGTTCAGTGTACCAACTGGTAATAATGGTGGTCAGCCCTTCTGATCAACTTTGTGTCAAGAAAGGGGTACACTGTTATTTTGATCTTCTTTTTCGATGGTAAATTGTAAGGATTCATGATAAGAGTTGAAAACCTGTAATACTTTTCGAAACTTGTCATGTGGAACGCTTAATATTATGTCGTCCACGTATTTTTTCAAAAAAGGGATGTTAAATTGTATTTGGTTCAAACAATTGTCAATCAAATCGTCCATTACGTATTGGGCAATAATTGGTGATACTGAGCTGCTCAATTGGTGATTACAGATCTATAAATCTACCCGCGAAATGTGCTGGAAATATATTTTGGAGATTTAACAATATTAGAAATACAGATATATTCCAGCCACTTGTTTATGTAGTCCAAATTTCATTATTTCAGAAACACTCTACCTAGTTTTATTAAATTAGATTTGCAACCGGAGACGATTCCATAATAAGCTGAACTCTTATGATGTTGAACATTGTCTTGTGAAAAATATAAAGATTGGTATTGTTGGATTTGTAACCAAGCAAGTGAAGACTATAACTCTTGACTTTAATATATGTATTGTAACGTAAATAAACTTAACTTGGTTCTACTAATTTATTTCACACTTAATCTACAACTTAATTTATATTACTACTCCACTGTATAGCTCGATCGTATGGGCTCGTTCAGACTGTCTGTGCCATCTTGAGGGCTACCTATTTATCTCCGATACAGCATTCTCGATGTTTCGAATTCGGGTAGTTGGCGACCGGCATGTTCCAATTGTTTCCAATATCGACCGTTGCTCTCCACGGCAGAGCGACTGGACTGTTCTCGAACATCTCCGGGGATGACCTCATCGCTGTCGACGGCAACGCGCGAGGCGACAGGTCCGGCCTAGGTTCGTTACATTGCCCCCTTCTTAAAGACATTTCGTCCCGAAATTTCATCCTTGGAGTGTGACGATATCTGCATGACTCCCCATATCTGCACCGTGAAGTTCGATGGAAGTAACACTCCACGGTCTTCATGATCGGTCGTGGAAGAGGGTTACAGCAAACCAAAATCTTGACGCCGCTGGATCTGAATATCGCCTCCAGCATACTTCTTATGACTCTCCAGTCCAACCCATCAATACCACAGGACAATTTTGGAATTGCTAGATCCACCAGATTCTGGTCCACCATAGTATCTCTTAGTTTGGTGAGACTCTTCCAGACATCTTCATGGACGGTTTATCTTGGGAATGCCTCTTGGTAACTAGTGTAGATGTTTCTCTGGCCTTTCTTCAACTGTAGCACCCACCAACTTCTGGATTCTGCCCCGCAGTGTTTGGAGTTGACCAAATTTCTTGGAGAACACTACGGCGATGCCCTGGACATTCGAAGATCTTCTGCCACACAGTGCGCTAGTGCGTAGTCAGCAGGCACCTCGAAAGGTCTCGTGACTCCTCTCTAAATAACCCCATGTAGAACTTTCTGCCCGTTTGAATACAAGGACATAAACTTCTCGAACGTCATATCATCCTCCGGTGGCTGAGGGTGCGAACTTGGTCATGGTTTCCAGCGTAAGGGCCAACCTGTTGAAATGGACGACCCTTGGTTTCCCTCGGGGTGGCTTATGGATTCGGTACACAAGGTCGTTTATCCTTTTCACGATTTTATACGGGCCTTCCCACGAGTTCCGCAACTTTGGTGATAGTCCACGACGACGTTTGGGGTTGTACAGCCAAACCAGGTCATCAACCTTAAATCCTCCAGCGTCGGCCTTGATGTCATAGGTCTTCTTCATTTTATCGCTGGCACTCTGGATGTTCAACCGGACTCGTTCGTGGATGTCGTCCATTCTCTGCCGAAGTTTGCTGACGTAGTCCTCTCCAATGTCTTATCCTGGCGGTATCCCAAACTTCAGGTCACAAGGCGTCGCAGTTCTCGGCCCATTATAATACTAGCAGGAGTTTGACCGGTTGACTCGTGTACTGCGGATCGATAGGCCATCAGGAACAAATGAAGATACTGGTCCCAGTCCTTTGATGGTCAGAGACAACCTTGGACAAGTGGCGGTTGATCGTCCTGTTCATCCGTTCCACCATTCCATCGGACTGCGGATGTAGGGCCGTGGTTCTTGTCTTGCGGATGTTCAGCAGTAGACATATTTCTTGGAAAAGGTTGGATTCAAAATTTCTGCCTTGATCCGAGTGCAGCTCCATTGGAATACCGAATCGACATATCCATTCTTTCACCAAGACGTCGGCGACGGTGATAGCTCTGGTTGGGCGGGGCATAGGCTTCCGCCCACTTACTGAAGTAGTCCGTTGCCACAAGGATGTATTTATTCCCGTGGTCGGATGCGGGAAACGGGCCGGCGATGTCAATGGCGATTCTCTTCGAACGGGCTGCCTACGTTGTACTGACGCATCGGGGCCTTGGGTCGTATTCGAGGTCCATTGCTAGCAGCGCATACAGCGCACTTTCTGCACCAGTCCTGGACGTCAGCTTGACAATTGGCCCAGTAAAACCGTTGCCTCACTTTCTGCAGGGTCTTCGTCACTCCCAGATGTCCTCCGGCGACTCCATCATGGATTTCCCGCAGCACTTCTCTCTTCTGTTCCTGGGAACAATTATTTGGCGTCTGTCTTCCCCACCAATATCGGCCTCCAACACACGTTTCAGGATCCCATTGTCCAGAATAAGAGAGTTCCATTGTGCCCAATAGGACTTAACAGCCGGCGAGTAACCTGCGACTTCCTGCCATGATGGTCTTCGATTGCTCTTCTTCCAGCTGACGCTAAGCCAAGGTCGGGTCTCTCTCTTGGTCTTTCTGGATCTTGCTGTCATTCCCGTTGTCATCCATTGCCGCGGTTCTACAAAGTGTTGCTTCCTTCTCTTCTGCTCGTCGGCAATGTAAGGCAATCATCTGGACATGGTCTTCGCGACAAGGCATCTGCATTCTTATGGCTAGTTCCGGCTCGATGTTCGATCTCGAAATCGAATTCTTGGAGTCTCTCGATCCAACGTGCTACTTGACCCTCAGGATTTTTGAACTGTAAAAAGCCATTTGAGGCTGCATGGTCAGTTCTCAGCAGGAATCTTCTTCCATACACGTACTTGTGAAGTGTTCCCTCCCTTTACAACAGCTAACAGCTCTCGCCTGGTGACACAGTAATTGCGCTCTGGTTTGCTAAGCGTCTTGCTGGAAATAGCCAATGACCTTCTCCTGTCCCTCCTGGATCTGAGATAGGACAGCTCAAGTCCCACGTTGCTGGCGTCCGTATCCAAAATGAATTTCCCTTTGGGTGGGGATAGCTCAGTATAGGTGCGTTGATCGAAGCTCCTTTCAGCTTCCTGAATGAGTCTTGACATTCTTCGGACCACTGGAACTTTGTTTGGCCTTCCGTGAGCTTGGTCAGTGGTTTAGCGATGTTGGGAATCAGCACATATCGGCGATGGTATGTGCATAAACCAAAGGAAACTTCAAGTTGGTGAATGTCTTTTGGGATGGGCCAATCCTTAACAGCTTTGATCTTCTGGTCGTCCACTGCTACTCCTTCCCCAGAACAACGTGGCCGGGTATCATTACTTCTTTTGGAACAGATGGCATTTCTTAGGGCTCAGCTTCAATCCGGAGTTCCTCAGTCGCAGGAATACTTCCTCCAAGTTTTTCACGTGGTTCTCAAACGTCCTGCCGACCACAATTATGTCGTCGGAATACACTCGAATCGTGTTCCATGAGAGTCCCTTCAGTACTGTTTCTCATCAATCTTTCGAATGTGGCGGGACATTACAGAGCCCAAAATGGCATAACGGTGAACTGCCACAATCCTGAGCCGATGGTAAAAGCAGTCTTTTCTCGATCTTCCTGAGCCAGTTCTGCGCAATATCCCTCTTCCAGATCCCAAGGGGGCGAAATCGTGGAACCGGAACGTGTCTGGGGTGTCATCTTTTTCTCGGAGAGGGACTGTCCTTCTTCGTAATTATTAAGTTGGCATTTGTCCAAAAAAAAGCGTGTCGATCCCTCCTTTTTTTTCCCCAGTACGACTGGAGGGACCGGGACTTCAGATGGTTCGATCTCCTTCTTTTCCCATATCGCTGACTATTTTTTCAGCCTCTTCCTCTTGGCAAGAGGAAGTCTTCTTGCTGATTGCCGGATCGGTCGGGCCCCCCCCGTATCAATTTTTTTGGGGGACCACATTAGTTCGACCCCCCCTTTTTCCCTTTCCGGTTCAAAGGGAAAGCTTGGTATTTCTTAAAAAAATCTCTTAGTTTGGGCTGGAGTGGTTTTTATCTTTGGAAGAGATGGAAACTTTTTTTTCAGTTCTTGGGGTTTTTGGGGTTGGCTAATGGGGACCTCTACACCCCGGGATCATGGGAAACTGACGGGCGGCCCCCCAAATTGCCTTTCTTCAAGGCACGGGAAAAAATTGGTTTTGGGGCCCTTCCAAAATTTTCAGCACGCAACAAGGTCTTCCCAGTGCAACCCCTCGCCCCAATTTTTCATCATGAATTTGGGGTCAAAAATCCTTTCCCCTTTTCCCCTTACTCCCTCAGGCGGCCCCAGAATGGCACCCCCTCAGGTACGCTTACTCTTCAGCCAAAAAACACGGATAAACCCCCCTTCTCCGGGAAGGGGGGGTTTTCCCCCTTGACACGTGGGGGCGCCGTCTTTGAAATAAATTAAACCCCTCGGAATTATGATGTCCTTCCTTTTATTGCATCGTCTCCGATTCGCTAAAAGGCCTGAGGGTTTCCTTTGGCTCCCCAAAAAACCCAACGGTAGCTCGCCATATACGGGGCGGGCCCGTTGCTGTGCGTGGCCCAATTTCGGTTAACCCCTTCCCCGGGTTTTTTTAGGAAGGCCCAGTTTCCCAGTCGCACCGGGGATTGAGCAAATTGAAAAGGTCGTTATTGATGAGCCCGTCTACGGAAACCCTTGTTCTGTCGTTGAAGGAAAACGACTAGGGTTTTAACCCCGGGGGCCCCCGGAAAATGCCGACTTTTCCCCTTTGTCACCTTTTTAGCGATCGGGTCGATAAAAGTTGGACATTTGCTGATGCCCAAATTTTCCCCAACCCCGGATCTTATCTGTTTTTTCGGGGGGAACCCTTTCCTTCATCATTTTTCTTAGGGGGGGGTTCCAAAGTTGGGCCCGGCCCTAACTTTTTTAATTTTTTTGGCTTTTGGGGGTTTTTTCGCTGCCTGAATTCCCCAAAGGCGTGCCAGGGGTCTACAAATGTTTGGGGCCGGTGGTTCACCTTGTCTGGTTTCTTTTACGGGCCCAAAACCAAAAATGCCGAACCCTAACCCTCCATTTTTTTCGGGTGGCGGGATATGCGGAGAACCAAGCGTGAATGTCAGCTTCAAATTTTTTGAAGGTTCCCCCATTTTTGGCAGCGATTTTCGGGTTGGGGTGGATACTGTTCCAAAGGGGTGGCCATATCTAATTCTAGATGTTTAATCCCCCTTAAGCCTCCCTTTTTTCTTGGGTTTTAAAGGGTTTTTTTCGCCTTTCCAGTAAAATTTTGCACGTCTTTTTGCATTTTTCCTCCATTTGCTTTGGCCGCGGGGTTTTCCCCTTCGGGGTAATTTTCCCATGAGTTTTTCCGTCGAATTGAGGTTTTAGGGGAAAAAATTCCCCCATTTCAAAAACCTTGACACTTTTTTTCCCCGAACTTTTCCTTAAACTAAGTCCAAAATTGCTTTTCGCTAACCACCTGTGGAGGCCCCCTATTAATTCGTTTTCCAAAAATTTGACTTTCCTTTATTTTTTCAATTGTTCCCCCAAAAGGGGTTTCCCTTTTTCTTCTAAATTTCCCCCACACAATTCTTTTTTTTGGGGGCCTTCTTGTTTCCAGAAACTTTTTTCCGGCCTTTTTTTTTTCTTGGGGTTTTTTGAAAATTTTTTTGAAGCTTCCAAATTTCAAAAACTTTTTAGTTTATAAATTTTCTTAACTTCTCTTCCGATTTCTGGGTTTCTTCAAGCTTTCTTCCGATTTCTAGCTTTTCTTCAAACTTTTCCAAGATTTCTAGACTTTAGTTTTTCCCTTTTCCAAATTTTTTAAAACACCTCCGGGGAATGAATAAAAATTTTGGTTTCCCATTTTTTTTAAGTCCTTCTGCCCAATCTTTTTTCCCGGAGGTTTTTCTTTTTTTTTTCCATTTTTTTTCCTCCAATTCCTGTTTCTTCCGCTTTCAAGTTTTTGGGGCCCTTTTTTGAACACATTTGTCTTTGGGGGGGGGTATGTCGTTTCCACGAAAAGTTTATCGTTTTTAAAAATTACTTTCGCGAATTCTTTTCGGGCCCCAATTTCGTTTACCGAAATTTCAGTTTATATTCCCAGCCAATTTCCCCTTTTTGGGGAAAAACCCGGGATGCATTTTCTTTTCCGCAAAGGGGGTTTTTTATTTCCCGCCTTCCCTTCCGAAAACCCACTTCTTTTTGGGGTAAAAAGGTTATAATTTATTTTTTGACTATCCATCCCGAGACTTTTTATTTTTTAAAATTCCCCCCAATTTTAAAAAAAAAACAACTTTTTTACTAATTTTTTCCATTTTCTAAATTAATTTAATTTTTCCCCACGTATACTGATCTTCTGTTGGCTTTTTGTGCACTTAGGGACCATTTTTCCGAACACATTTCGATGTTTTTTAATTGGGTTTTTGGCGACCGGCGTTCCAATTTTTCCAATTCGGTTTTTTTCTTCCCGGGAAAAGGGCGGACTGTTCCGAAATTCCGGGATACCCACCTTCGGAAACCCCCGGGGGCCTCCGGCCATTCGTTAAAATATTTTTTTTACCTTCCGTCTTTTTTTTTTCTTCGCTAACCAAACATTGTTTAATCACACAAAAAAAAAAAAATTGAATATTAGGCTATACTTTGATTTATCTTTTTAAAATTTTTCCCAAAACTCTATTTTAACTGTAGCCAAAAAAAAGTTCTCCGAGAGCCATGGTTAATGTCTCCCCCTCTTAGAGATGTAGTTTAGAGAAACCCCATTTTACTCACCCCTACACTCTGGAAATAACTTTTACATAATAATAGGCGATACTAAAGCCGACGGCAGTAAAAAAATGTTTTTTATTAGTGAAATGTTTCAATCAATAATAATAATGAATTGAATACACACAACCGAACTGATTACAGTGTTTTTCATTGCTGAAATAATTCAATCAATAATAATGATGAATTGAATACTCACAACCAAACTGATTACAGTTCATAATACTTACTGGCTCCTGCTGACAATTATGTCGTCGCAGGCATACTAGTAACAGCAACTTTAGGAAAAATACCTACACATGAAAACGAAATAACGAAAAAGCGGCAATATCGCTAGTCTGACCAAGATACGTTCAATTTATATATATATATACATATGTATATATATATATGTATATATATTATATATATATATATATATATATATATATATATATATATATATATACATATATCAACTTTTGGGTTCTGGGGCTCATTATCCACAAAAATATACCAAAATGTTTTGAAACTCGTGAAATGGTGATGCCCGCAATAGTTTGTATTTCTATGAAATTCACCTAATATATTTCAAATTGAAGTGCGTTCAGTGGTCACCTTTCAACAATGAATGAATGTGGTTCTATCAGTCGTCTCGACTATATTTTCGTGGAGACACACTCTCTCATCTTGAGATGGAGTCATGAATTACTGATTATTTTACAGTTATTTTTGATCCTCTGGACCCTAAACCAAAAGTTGATCACAATATTTACCTAGTTCCCCTACAAGTTGGTCAAACACCAAATCATTGCTATCGTTGAAGGGAATTGTTGTCATGCCCATCATAATTGACAAGATCATATGCCTATCCAGAATCAATCAATATATATCTTACCATCTGGAACACATATCTGGATTATCGTTTTTCGTCACATCGGACAAATCGTATATGCTAAACGTTGTAGATATTTGGAACTACGTCAACTAAAAATCTTTTATGTTATATGTATAGAGAAAGAAAGAGATTGACTAAAGGTTGCAGTTCGTCAATGTTTCTCATCCCGTAGGTTTGCTGTCAGTTCAGCCATTTGTCTTCTTACCTTCTGCTTGGCAATTTCACAGATTATTTCATGAAATTTTCCTGTTATATTATTTGTTATTCAGCATTTTTAACTGTGGACTTTTCTCCACATATACTAATTGTATTTTTGAAATAAAAAATAATGGAAAATATCATTTTCTATAGGTGAGTATTTAAGAGTCTATTGATGATCAAAGACCTTTTAGCAAATTCTCAGACTGCCTATATCGTCTTTCACTTTTTACTTGCGTATATCAGTTTTTAAAAGAATGTATTTATTTCTCATGAAATAAGATCCTTAGAATCAAAATGACGAGATATTTTTCCTAGGTTTCCAAAATTCGAATATAAACGTTGATGTTGAATGGTTAGAACACAGAAACGTTTGTTGTCTTCATTTTTCTGAGAACTGTTTCATTCGATCAGTGTTTATTTTGCAAAAGAAATCAGTGAGACTCAACCGAAGGCTTTTGGGTGTCAGATATGTTCTTTGCTTCTATATAATATTTAAAAAATGCACATATGAAACTGGTTTAAAAATCATAGTTCAGTTACTTTATCGTCATTATGATCTGATTCAAATACCAGAAGAAACAGAAGGCACATATGAAGCTAGTTTAAAAATCTTATTTTAGTGTAACTTTATCGTCATTATGATCTGGTTCAAACACCAGAGAAACAGGAGAATGGTATTCCAAATTATAAATTGTGTTTGGATCTAAACTAGTTGAATTTTATAAATCCAATAAATGCGCATGCGCATGAAATGGTTGAAAAATCAAATTTCAGTTTTACTTTATCGTCAATATGATCTGGTTCAAACACCAGGAGAAAGAAGGCGAAACTTGTGCAGACCTTCCATATCATAAGAGACAGGCGCAAAACATCCTTGAGGAAATATGTGCATTACGTGTGCTATGACACACCATTTACTGTTGTGCAAATCACTGAACCTTCCACCACCAGACATGAAAGTCATGGGAGAGGCGCGGACGAGCGCTTACAGACTTTAACTAACAAGTTTATGGAGAACCCAATCACATATGATTCCCCTACACTCTTATGAAAAACTAACATCTGGTAATATGTTCTGGTACTTGGATGACTCGGAAACATATGAGAGAACACGAGCGAGATTATATTGAGTGAGATCAAGCAGGGGTCTCACAGTTGCATTCGGTAAAGCAAAACACAGCGGAAGGAAGTCGATAAACATCCCCTAAGCTGAGGTGTAATCCGAACCGCACCAAGGGCTACATGGCTGACAGGAGAATCAGTCTAGAACGGTGGCTTTAAGAGACCGGACGACCTCTGGAAATACAAATGCCAACCACGGCATGCGGGGCTCTGCCGTGATGATCCGATATTCCCTAGCTACTCATGGGACCAATAAGAATGTCCAAGAAATTGATAAAATAATTCTGGTGAGGGCGCTGACGCTCTCGTTCAACAACTTAGAGAGGTCGGAAAAGAGATTTCTCTGGCCCAACAGGATCAGTCAAGCAAAAGCGCATTGGTTGAATCCAATCCAATGGAGGTGCAGGTTAGTCCTACTCCAGAGGAAACAATCATCTCTGACATCGAGAGGGAGCTCCTTAGCTCTTCAAAAGACTCAGAGGACCACACGCACTCTGCAGCAGAGAAAGAAACTGACCGAGAGACGGAAGGCGACACCGCTCTGAAGAGAAAAATACTGTCAAAGATGGAAAGAAAAATGCCTAAACGAGTCCTGGGAGGAGAGAGTATAAGACCGCTTTGGCACGGTACTACGGGACTTGAACATCTCCGTAGCTACGCTAGAGAAGGGAGGGCCATCCACTTCCAAGACATCCAAACGATTACGGTCAGACGCCAGCTCCCCTGGGGCGGAAACGAAAGAACAACGGTGTGAGGGAACCTATATCATTCAGCGCCGTGGTAGGAAATATCAGGATAGGAATAATCCACGCTTAATACCCAAACCAGCTGATTGGCCATGAGCATCTGGGACTACTCCAAAGGGCCATCATGGAAGCGGTCGAGAGAATCCCAGAAGAAGTCGACAGACAAAACAGGTTCCTGGGATGCACACACCGGCCCGGGTGTCTGGTTCTAATCTGCGCCGATCAGGAGAGTCGCGACTGGCTCAGGCGACAGTGGGAATAATGAAACCTTGGGAATGAGCGCATTCCGGATCGTCGAAGGGGCAGAAATGCCAAAACCTCACGTCATTCCGGAATATGTGAGGGGGAACAGGACATTACCGGAGAGCGTGCTAAACAGGTTGAGGAGAGCCAACCAGGGACTTACGCAGGAGTGGGAGAATCCGGACCAGGGCACACATCAACATTTTCCATGGTGGAAGCACCGGTGAAAGCCCTGGAAACACTTTACGTCAAGCCGTACTTTAGTTTCGGGAGGTTGCAGTTTCAAACCGGGGGACGAAACTGATCCCTCCACCAGTGGGATTGAAACTGCTGGTGGTGAAACCATAACGTCCGCGGTCAAAGAGAGTGGAGGAGCTCCTATTCAGGGCGAATAAACCGCTCTGAAAGAGATCTTTGCTACTTTCAGAAAGGAGGATCCACAGCCGACAAGAAGAACCCAAGGAGGCAGGCTAACTCCAAAATCAAAGACGGTTGCGGAAGGCGTTCGATTCTCTTCAGGCGCGAGAGGGGGAAGATCCGACTCGGGCCGAGGGGACGAATGCACTGGTTGGCGATTCGGGGGCGGAAAGACCAGCCCCGGATCGGGAGGCAAAAAGTCCGAACTACAGAGATATTGAAAATCCGGCTCCGGTCGGGAAGCTTGGCGATCTGGTAACCGAACGGGAAGTGGTCGATCTGAAGGGCACTCGGGGAAGAGGAAAGTCTCACTCTCCCTCGGAGAGAAGACGTTCAGCGTTCAGTTTCTTGAGGGCACAGGAAGTGCCGAGACACGTCGGGGGGCCCCCAGGGGGGGGAAGGAAGATCCAGCTCTCGCAGGCAGCGGAAAGCCGGTTTCCGCAATTGGCGAGATCGGAGGATAACTTCGCCACCCGAAGGGAAAGCGTGATGGGTAATACCATCAAGCTTGTACAGGCGAATCTTCAACACGCAAAAGCCGTAGTCTACATCATCAGCAGAAGATTCACCAATGAGCTTCCACAAGGGGCACTAATACAGGAGCCATGGGCAACAGGACCAGGCTGAATAAATGGCTCGGGCAATATTCCTGTTAAGATAATGTCTCACAGCTCGAGAAATGAACCCAGGGCATGTATTTTTCTGAAAAAGGGCATTAATGGCTTACTACTATCAGATTTCTGCCCATCGTGGGGTGTGATGCGAACGCACACCACACCGTTGCTTTGCACATCGTTGAAAAGGTAATTAATTTTTTTTCCAACTATGGTTGTTCTACGGGATCACAATTTCGAGTGCGGCTTTTTGAAGCTTTCCCCTTCCTCCCTCACTGTTAACTTTTGAACGCTTAGACATAGAACAACAGGACTGGAACTATTTTGAATGATATCACAGATACTACTCTTTGAAATAGAAGACATTGTGATTTCTCGATGGAGGGTACATCAACTTAAAAATTTCAAATTGCATAGGGGGTCAAGTGAAAATATAATTCAATTCTCTTTCGAATCATCTATTTTTTATTAATTTTGTGGATAATATTCCTGACATTATGCATCTCAAATTTTGTTATACTTGACATTTCAAATGCATAGTGTGAAAAAATGTATTGACGAAATTGAAAAAAAAAATTGTTGAAAAAAGAATTGAGTTATCTTTTCAACGATGTGCCACTTGACTCCCCATGCTATTTGAAATTAGTTGATGTGCCCCCCCGCGCCATCCATCGGGCAATCACAAAGACTTTCATTTCCAAAAGTAGTATCGGTGGTATCATTCAATTTCTCATTGTTCTACGTCGAACCGTTCGAAAGTTAACAGGGGGATGGGGTATTTGAAGCCGCACTGTATATATGAGGTATTCGTGAAACCATAGGTTTCACCACAATCTTCACATTACCCAGCAATCAAGCTAAAGAGCGATTGCTCCACACATACGATATATATTTTCCACTCGCTAGGAGAACATAATAAAAACCTTCCATCATTGCTCATTATGATTCAGCATATTTGACAGATTTTGCTGAACATTTCATCGCAAACATAAGTGATTATATCAATCATATGCTACCAAACCTACTGATTCTTCAAAATTATTCTGCAAGGAAGATTTTTTAGGGGGTTGTGTGGAAAAAATCCTTCATGGACACCTGACAGTGGTAAGGTTTTGTGGAAGTCCCTGAGTTCTGGGGTTGGCTCGTTCAGTCGTGACCTATGATAACACGTGGACCTGCTGGACATTATATCTTGTTATTCACATCCACAGTACCCGTTCCAGTAGTTCTGTGCCTTGCACAAGTTTGTACAAGTCCTTCACTGGGTGTGTGATGTACAGTTTTGGTTTACCAATTGGTTGCCCGAAAATTGACGGTCCGAGGCTCCACAGTTACACAGTGAGTGTGATAATGATTCTGGTTCCCTACCGCATAATCTGCATGCTAGATTTTCCGATCCTCTACTGGCAAATTTATCGGCTTTTCATTTCCCTGCAAATTCCTAATGTCCTCTAACTCGAATGAGCTTGACGCGGTTTTGTTCCGCCACTATTATCAGTTTCCCTTTGCAGCTTCATACCAGTTGGGACGTCACTTCCTGGCTGCAAAAGCTCTCAGTTCCACCTGGATATCTGAGAGAATATGGATCTGCGTCTGTACTATTGCTTTCCTGTTGTTTTCCTTCGCACATTGAAGGATTGCGTAGACCTCTGCCTGAAAAACAGAGGTGTGATCACCCAGTGAGTAACTGACCTAGCCCCTTTAGTTTCTAGAAAACACTCCTGCTCTCCCACCATTCTCCATCTTTGACACGTCTATGAACCAGATCTTGCTCTGTAGAATAGTGTTGATTCCATATAGTTCTGTCTCGAATATATAACCTGTTTGACTTGTAAAAGGAGAATTGTTTCGCAATGTGGTCTGACTTCTGGTCTAACACGTCCCTGGATTCAATGCTCACGATGCTCATGTTCCCAAAGTTTATGTTGTCCAGGGTGTTTCTTTGCCTTTTCTTGTATCATCAAGTTAGGGGGAGGCAATCCCAAAGGTGTCTCCATGATTTCATTGCCCCTATGATGCCTAGTTCAGTTTTAGCGCTATCTGGCAACCATACAAAGGAAGCGTACGTTATGGCCGGTTTTACCACTATGTTGTACAACCAGTGTACAATTTTTTGTCTTGCCACAATTAATGTGGTCTTCGCTTTTCTGGTCAGTTTCATTAGATGTTGGTTCCAGGTCAGTTTCGAGTCCATTATCACCCCGAAATATTTGATCATTTTCTTGTTCTGTACAGTTTCCTCTCGAAGTTTTATAGATCCTTATCCCTCAAGCAATATAATTGAAAAAACATACAAATTAAAAACGATAAAAAATAAGGAGAAGTAAACGCACTCAGATTTAAAGATAGTGCTGAATAACTGAAACTGAAGGATGATTGGCAAATTTCATGAACACCAAAAATTCTCTTTGGAACATCGTGAATTATCTGACAAATTCTGATAATTCAACATGCCATATATAGAATTAGTTCTGAACTGAAATCTGACAAGAAATTCTCAAAAACATATAAAACTCTTCACTGACCACCTCAATGAAAAGAGATTGTGAAAAACGCAAAAAGTGGATAGTCCCCAGGGTATGATGGTGTCAAGTAGATCAAATAAAGAGGTACATTTCTATACCATTTTTAATAAAATATATTGATTTGTTATAGCAATCTCAATAGTACTCCCAAGACATCAAAAAGTGATTTAACCTGAAAACTATCGAACCATCATTGAGTACATTATAGAAAAAAACTGATGAAATAGTAATTGATTCGAGAAAAAGGTTTATTTTGACATGTTCATCTGTCTGTTATTAATTACAAAAAATACTTCTCCGACTATAAGAAGCTCAAAGTTTCCAACGATAGTATATCAAAATCCAGTTTATCAATTAAATATTTGGGACTAACACTCCATAGTCACCCGAAATTTGCATATCCAAAACATTTCCACTACGTCGCATGATTCATGAATTCAAATTCTATACAACAGATAGGCTTGTTCTATACAAATCCATAGAAATTGAATTGAATTCGTTTAATTTTTTTTTCGGCTATCGCCATTATATTTTTTTTTGTCACTACATTTCTCTCGTAATATATAAACCATTTTCAGCAATGTTGCAACTAACGCATAATTTTCTAACCGCTATGTTTGAAGCGACATCATCTTTCATATATTCATTCATGTAATTATCACTGAAATGTAGTTTTTTCGATAATTTCATTCAATATAAATATTTAGGCATTTGAATTATTGGTCCCTAAGAACAACGTCGCGTTGGTTCATTTGGGTTTACACTCAGTTCCATTCGACCTGATAAAATATAACCTGTTTGACCGATTCATCATCGCCGAGCCGAAACCCCTGAAGCTGTGAATATGAAAGTTTATCATTGATTTTATTTCATGATATAAAGACCTACTGAGAAGGTGTTTTTCCAAATACGGATCCTGAAGGGTTGAAACTACCCCCTGAATATGTGATAAATTTGTATGTATGAAAATGTCGTTTGAAAAAAACGGCAAAATAATAATTCCAGAGGTAGGTACGCAACGAAAGAGATTTTTCCAAAATTCGGAATACAAGAATATTTGGATAATTTTTATCTATAAAACTATCAATTTGAAAAAACTGCAAACCACGCCATATTTTTCATATATTTTTCCTTGAATTTTTTTTCCATGTCTGAATTGGGCATTTCAGCGGTAAAATTACCAATTTGATATGACAGGTTATATCTCGAAGAGTATCAACAACAGGAGAATGATATTTTCTGGGAGGATTACATCAAGAGGTAGGTAAGTACTCTTGAAGAATTTTCCAAAATTCGAATCCAAACAACCCCATGAAACTGAAATAACTTTCAGCTAAAAACTTTCAAATGAAAAGGAAAACGTGAGGGATAACGGCAAAATAGAACATTTTTATTGTTTGTTTTTTGTCCATTTTTTAAGTTAAAGTAAAATGTACCCCTATTATAACAGTTTGTTAACTTTTTTTCAATAACAATATTGAATTAATAATTATCACCAATAGCATGTTGGTCATTTATTGTCATGCTTTCTAGTTGTCATATCAAATATAATTTGAATGCACTGAAATAACACTCGGATATGTGTATTTCACATTTTTATACGAGCTAGTTTGATAGTCTCAATCGCCGGTTCTTCTATCCAAACTTTTCAACCGAAATGTTATAAAAAATGGATGTACAAATTCGATAGTTGGGGCGAAGAAGGTAGAGATTTGGAAACGTATGGGTGAATAGTGAGTGGTATTTTTGACGTTATGAACCGATTTTTCACTATTTGCACCTCACACGACGATTTTTTTAGGGTTCTGAGTGATTTTTCAGAAGTTTTGTGGGAACCCTTCACATACGGAAATAGAGAAACCGGTGTTTGTGGCAATCTGGAGTAAACATTTCTGGTCATAGAAAATCATTTATGGAAGTGTTAGGGGAATATTTGGCCCACGAGCTAGAGTAGTGGATGCAGGATCTACGTTTGTCAGTTGGAAGTAACCAGGAACATTACTGGATCTGTTGTCCAGAAGAGACCCTAAGGACGTGATAGAGAACCAAAGTGGGAGGGTAAAGCATTTTTCCTTACATATTTCGCCTTATTTCTGTTCTATAGGTCAGGGTTAGGATTTTATCATGTCGGTCATCAGAACTAGATATGAATCATTTATGGAAGTGTTAGGGGAATATTTGGCCCACGAGCTAGAGAAGTGGGTGCAGGATCTACGTTTGTCAGTTGGAAGTAACCAGGAACATTACCGGATTCGTCTGTCCTAGAAGAGACCCTTAAGGACTGTGATAAGTACCAAAAAGAGGAGGGTACAAGTATTTTTCCTTACATATTTCGCCTTATTTCAGTTTTATAGGTCAGGGTTAGGATTTCATCATGTCGGTCATTAGCACTAGATATTCAGTGGGGGATATATCTGTGGGCTTGGATAAAGGTTATTTTATTGCCCAGTAACTGTATCCTTGATCGGTTTTCTATAATATATTCAGATAGATACAGTCTGTCTGTAATCAAATTTCACCTACTTCTAATCGTCGGTTTGACTTGCAATTTGCAGGTGTACATAATTCCGGTGACAATGCTTATGAAATTGTAAGGAAAAAAAAATGGCGGCTTCAATATGGCGGACAATTTTTAGATTATGGTCCGATTCTATTCAAAATTGGTAAGTAGGGGTTTTCAGGGTCGAAGATTATAATTTTTTGTCAAAATTAAAAAATTCAACATGGTGGCTCCAAAATGGCGGAAAAGTTTTGTGATTATGGTCCGATTCTATTCACAATTGGTATGTGGGGGTTTTTGGGGTCGAATATTTTTTTACAATCTGTTTTTTTTTTTCACCTGTCTTGGTGTCTGTCTGTGTGTCAGTCTGTAATCAAATCTTGCAAGTTAAATTTGACCCACTTCTAATCGTCCGATTGATTTGGAACTTGGCAGGTGTACATAACTCCGGTGACATTGCATTATGAAAGTTGTTAGGAAAAAAAACAAAATGGCAGCTCCAATATGAAGGACAATTTTTGTGAGTATGGTCCGATTCTATTCAAATTTGGTATCTAGGGGTTTTCGGGTCGAAGATTATGATTTTTTGACAAAATTAAAAAATTCGACATGGTGGCCTCAAAATGGCGGACCAGTTTATAATTTACTCAGAAAATTAAATACACGGTACTCATACTGAAAAAGACTCAAATAATATTTTTCACAGCATAAATTTTTTATATGAAAATGAATTCGAAGTTAAAAATTAATACAGAATTTTCGAAGATATGAAAAAATGTAATCAATATGAATTTCCTTCAAAATATTGAATGATGCAGAAAATGTTTATTGTCGAAATGATTGAATTTTTCTGTGATATCTAATAATGTTCCCAATCTAGATATAATCACAGCTGTTGAAGACAACACGAAAACCTCCATACAATGTTCAAATAATTCAGATTTCTAAATAAAAGCATTCTGAATAAACCACATAAAATAACCCAAAACATTTCTACTCTATGGAACAAAAATACTATCACTAGTTTGAAAAATCATAATTCAATAAAAAAAAATCCTTTCGAGGTAACGCAATTGTGGTCATGGATTCAGATGAGTATCATAATGAACTTTTAGATGTTGTAGATGATTCATCTAATATACCAAAATAAAGAAAGATCCCACGTCAGAAACCGAAAGGAAGCTCAGGAAAGTATTGTTAACCCATATCAAGGATCTCACATATTATGAAAAAAAACCATTTAACACCACCCTATTACAGTGAACCCCCCCCACTTGTATGGCCTTCTAGAGATTCATTAACTAAACATTCCATTGAAGCCAATTGTTAGTTCAATTGGATCACCCTGTCAAAATTTGGCAAAATATTTTCTCAAATGTACCAATCCATTACCTGGAATAAGACACAGCTATATCCGAAATACACATTTCATTGACAACATAATACAAAGGACTGGGCACCCCAAAAAAAATTCAATCAGTCGCCTCATGGGGGTAGTTTAAACTTGAGATTTTTGGAAGAATTTGGCTGACCGGGGGATCTAATGAATATATTTCATTGAAACGCTGGAATATGGTGGCACAAAACATATTATTCGTGCCACTATGGGAAAAATTCACATCAGCTACCTTGTTAAGGGTAGTTTTTTCGAAAAACTGCTGATCGAAGAAACAAATATCAGAAAAAAAATATTTTAATGTATAATTCAGTGTCATGATTAATGTAATTTAAAAATAAAATAAACATTTGATACCAATATACATCCAATTAAGTAATTTTGGCAACCAATTTAATAATCCGCATAGAAAATAAAATATATATCAGAATTGACTGGCACAATTTCAATGTTGAAAAAATATCGAATGAAATGCAACTTTAACAAACGATGGTTAATGTCTACGCCGATAGTCACAATTACTTGCATTAATCTGTTGTTACAGGATAAACATATTCTGGAATCTGGAGTAATGACCACATCATTTAATCCAAATTATAGTTTGTGTAAAGGCTTGTTAATTTCTGCTAGGGTCGATATTCTTTATAGCATTTATTTTATGAAAAAAACGACTCCCTGTGCTACATATGTAACGGTACTTTTTCTTCTAAAATATTGTATGTACTTCAATACTCTCATACCGGGTGACACAGGATATCGGGCCACCTCTGTAACTTCTGCATTCGTGAACGGATTTTTCTGAAATTTGATACAGTTATATAAGCAACCATTTCGGATTTGATCACATTACAAGACGATATGGCGGACTTCCGGTTTTTCTGGAAATGGCAGAACTTTGTTTTTTCAAATGGAACACCCTGTATATTTTCACATATTCAACTTCAACAGGTCAAAACAAGTCCAGACCTCTTGTCAAATGTAACTTTTTTTTAACAATTGAAATTGAAATTGTTTTTTCATTTTACCTCGTGGATAAATGAGATTTGGTCAAGGCTATTCACAATAAGTCGCACATAACAGAGAAACATAATTTTATCTGGAAAATAATTTTTTGTGTCATTTATTGATGAATCAATTTAGTCACATCACATTTTGATCAAAAATTATTTTTTTTTCAAATGAAACCCCTATGGGCCACCTACCTGTCTCTCTAGAACATTCATTGAGGAAAAAAATTACATATATTTTTTGTATTTCCGTGCAGTAACAAATTGTATACATTCAAAAATCTACAACTTGTTCATGAGTTTCCGTGCAGTTCGAATAATTTTTCAACTTAGTAAGCTGTGGAAAACAACATTTCTGAATCTTGTCAACTAATTGTGTTCCGCTGTCATCTTTGATCTCAACTATCGAAAATTAGTTAGCTTCCGAGAATTAGTTTGGTGTAAATGTAAAATCAAAATTATAGGTTCACAAGAAGTGAACAGGTTGATATGTTATTAATTCAAGGAGAATGTCTTTAAAACAGTGTCGCCGCTTGTCAGTTATACGCTGAACGATATCCACACAGAAAAGAACCCAACAATGGAGAAGAAGATCGTAAGTGAGGAGGCAGAAATAAACGTTTTGCTTATGTTGATTTTGATCCAACCGCTTCGACGCGGGAATTGGAATACAAGTGCAATGTAAGTCGAGAAAACGCTGGAAGAATTTAAAAAATACACCATTATCGTGTTATAAGTATAACTCACACAATTAGTTGACAAGATTCAGAAATGTTGTTACTGAGTTGAAAATTATTCGAACTGCAAGGAAACTCATGAATTAGTTGTAGATTTTTGATTTTATACAATTTGTTACTGCACCGAAAAACAAAAATGATATGTCATTTTTTTCCATAGGGGTTCCATTTGGAAAAAATGAATTTTTGATCAAAATGTGATGTGACTGATTGATTAACCAGTAATTGTGAATAGCTCCGACCAAATCTCATTTATCACGAGGTAAAATGAAAAAACAATTTTAATTTCAATTGTTTTAAAAAATGACATATGACATAAGGTTTGGACTTGTTTTGACCTGTTGAACTTAAATATGTAAAAATATACAGGGTGTTCTATTTGAAAAAACAAAGTTACTGGCCTTTCCAGATAAACCGGAAGTCCGCCATATTGAATCGTAATGTGACCAAATCCAAAATGGTTGCTTATATAACTCTACCAAATTTCAGAAAAATCCGTTCACGAATGCATATGTTACAGGGGGGCCCGATATCCTGTGTCACCCGGTATACTTGACTTACAATAGCAGTTGTCCAATGCAAATCAAATGAAAATATTTTGTTTAATTATGGCAATCCTCGATGGGATTGAAATGGGTAAAAACCAGCTTTCTCTCATTAATTATAATATGTAGTAATTTTTCAAAAACCTTTGCTGAACGAGAGATTTTAGTAAGCTATTTTATTAAAACAGTAGAAAATGATTGCATTTAATTTGTTTTTTGCGCGATAATTGGAAAAATACAATCAGCTCGCTCATAAGGGTAACTCATACTTACGATTTTTCGAAGAACTTTTCTGACCGGAGGTATCCAGTGAAGATATTTCATTGAAACGCTGGAATATGATTGCATGATTTGTACCACCATTAAAAAAAATTGCAAATTTTTATTTTATTTTTCAACTATATTTATCATGAGACTGAATTGTTTATTGTGAGGTTCATTTTCTAATATTTGTTCCCTCGGTCAGCAGTTCATCGAAAAATCGCAAGTGTAAAGTATCCTCAAGGTAGATGATGTGAACTTTACCTATTGGCTATGTGCACGACAGTGGCGAACGCAACATTTCGGGACTCGGGAATTATTTGACAGTCAGATGACAAACCACGTTTTGATAATTTCTATCAAAATCAAGTGAAAAACTTTGAAAAATATGGAACATTGGAATATTTGTAAGTTAATCAAATGGATTTCATAATGAGAACAGGATTTGAAAGCATAAAACATATATTTCCAACCTCAAACTGTGATGAAAGGTAATGAATTAGCTTCAGCACATTTGAGTAATGTTGAAGAACTGAGAATTAACGGTCAAAGTTATTTAATACAAGCAAGTCCATAGTAGGCAAACATCACCTTTGAATGTAAGGACCCTGCATTGTTGTTGTTGTTGAGTTGGATCAATTTCAGTAACTTTTCCAGTTATTGATTGATTTGGTGAGACTACTGTGTTCCTCCTTGCCACAAATCGTTTGTACAAACGTGTGAACTCATAATATCACGCAAATGAAACAACGAATTAGAAGTGGAGTTATCAAAACAAATTTGACAGTCCCGATAATGTTTGATATTTCTGCCAAAGCTTGGGATGCTATCGATTTGACTGTCCCCACCAAGCACTTCGCACATAGCCAATAGTGGCACGAATAATATGTTCCTCGTCATCTTATTCCAGCGTTTCGATGAAATATATTCATTGGATATAAAGTACTCCCATGAGGGGAATGATTAGAATTTTTTTTTGGTAACAGAAATAATATATTTTAGTCAATAGTTTTCTATCGTTCAAGTGCGATTTAAAATTGTGATTATTACTTTTGTTGTAAAATATTTCAGGCAAATCAATGTTATTTAGTGTATTTCAGAATCCATTATATCAAAAACGTATGTAACGTATCGGGGCAAAGGACTACGCACACATCTTATGGGAAAAGTGTTTCCGTGAAAATGGCTGGATTTTTTAGATGTTGTAGCTGGAGCCATCCTGGGAAAAGTCTTCATTGGCCCAACTCGATCGTATGACCGGATTCGGAGCTAGAGGGCGCCAAATCATGAATTTTGTGATTTTTGGAGAAATTCGGCCGAATAAAAAATATCAATATCTCATTTATATTCAATATTGTGTGCGACTGGGCATTCCTAAAAGTAGCGAGAAATATTTTTCCATAACACAAAAAAAACGGGACTGTTTTTCTACAGGGTAGTTAACAATATACTCAATTCTTCAGTGGATGAATTCGCCTACGATATTATAAGTTGATTGAGTTTATCATTGAGGATCAATCAGAATGGTTCGTTGACCGACCAAAATATAATGAAGCTATGAATACAGGGTGTTTGGGGTAATGAAGGGTCCATATAGACATATGTAATTACTCCAAATCACGAATTTTATTATTTTTGGGTGAATTCAGATAAATGGAAAACATTAAAATCTCATTTGTAATTGATATTCAACTGAACGTTACTAAGATTCGTGAATGATTTTTTTATAAAACAAAATAAAATATTTTCTACAGAGTTGTTTCCAATATACTCAATTTTTAGGTGGAAGAATTCGCTTTCGAGACTATGAGTTGATTGGGTTCATTATTATCGACTATCGATCAGAATGGAAGTTGATCTCTCAAAATAAATTGCAATCGAAAATACATAGTGTTTTACATGAGAAAAACTTCATTCAATTTGAATAAATAACTACTCTTCTCGAGGATTCAATCATGATTCCGTCCTCAACAGAGACCTGAAGTCATCTCCTATTAACCCAACTACGTCGTATTACCTGAAGGTTCGGCGATAGAGGGCGCCATATAATCAATTTTGTGTTTTTGTAGGATTTAGGAAGCTACAAAATATGAATATATTTTGTGAGTCAATCAAAAGAATATATCTGATGTTCAGAAGGAGGTTCTGAGGATATTGAGTATATTTTCCTCTACTATATCTCTGAACTGAATGCACTGGGTTAACCCGTTTGAATTTAAGGGGAATTCTTCTTGGAAAACGAAAACCAATACTGTCACGACCAAACTATTTCCACTCCAAGAAAGTCGCCAGAATTAGAAAGAAGATAAGCTGTTTTGGAAAAAAAATTCTTATATTTACCTATGCCTGTATCCTATTAAGAAGTTGCGAACTAGGATATCTGATATAAGCCTCATATCTGGCATATCCAAGAAACCACAACACACTAGCTACGTGTGCACATGATCCCAGAGTCCTAGAGCCTTGCTCGCATGTGCAGTAATATCTATCGATCAAATAATTCCAACTCAGTTCCTGGACTTCCCCAGCCCCCTGAATTTCATTATTGAATGCGATCCATGATTGGTATTTGGTGGTGTTTCGAAATCGAGAATATATCCTCATTCTTATCAATCCAGGTCCATTACTCAATTCGTCAATATGTATCTCTTCTGCTTTTTCTCGCTGCACCTTATCCCGAATGTATGAAGGTGCTAACTATACTTGACAAGCGCCTACTGTGAGATCTCGAAGACTTCGTAATGACAGACGAGGAAAGTTTGGTACCTGATGATGATCAACTGGTATCCAACGAGCATTTCTCAGGTGAAAGTTATCTTCTTCCACTAGTGCTTGTACAACGTTGGGTATCTGGGATCGATTCAGCATCTCTCTTGCTAATTCGGCATTTTCCCCCTCCATGGATATAGTCGCATGAATTCTATTTATTATCGCTCCAGAAATATGTTAGAAGTCTGCAAGGTTATGGATATGATGTATGGAAATGGTCTGACCAAAAATTTTGAATATGGATTTTATACGACCATTCCGTGCTTCAACAATCCATCTGGTTTTTGTAACTAATCGCGACTCATTTGCATTTTCTGTTGTCATTTGATGTTGTCCTTGTTGTAGAAATACTGGCATCTCATAACTGATACCCAAATTCTCAAGTTCAGCGTATCTTTACCCGCGATCTACAATCAATATATCACCACTGACGCATATTTTCAACGTCTCTCTCGAACTCATTTCTCAAAATTGCTGCATGATTATTCTGAGAATCGGAAAAATAAGGATCGTTAAAATGTAGTCATCTGGTGCTACAATCATCTGGGGTTTCACTAAATGACGACCTTCATGTAAGCAGAAAGATTGTTGTAGTATACGGAAATTGCCACTTTTCTATATGTGAGAGTATGTTTCGTCAACGTAGACTATAGCTTTTGGTGTATTCGGTTCGGCATTATACAGTGCTAGTCAAAAGTCCCCTCCCCCCCTCGTATCTTTTGAACGGGTATACTTATAATAATGAAATTTGGAGGGTGGAAATAAACGGATGTAGGCTTCTCAACTGGTCATAACAGGTGACGCAATAGTCAAAAATGACGTCACAAGGCCACTGTGACCAATAATTTTAAATGGGACCCTATGGCAAGTGACAGCTCGTTTGAAAGGTATTGAAAATACCTATTCAGTCATACCAATTTTGTTTGGGTTTCGGCTGATTTTGATTGATAAATTGAAGAAATACGAAAATTATAGTTTCGCATTTAATTAATAAAGATTTAAGAACCAGTTCTTATAATAAGTGTTCAAAATGTGCTCCATCTACTTCCTGGCAGTAATGCATCCTATTGCTAAACTCTTGTCGTACTCGTCCCAGTGTGTCAGAGGAAATTGCCCTACATTCTTCAACAATTCGTTGTTTCAGAATGGCAATACTGTCAGGTGCTGTAGCGTAAACCTTAGATTTCAAGTACCCCCATAGAAAAAAATCTAATGGTGTAAGGTCCGGTGACCGAGCTGGCCATTCGATCGAACCTCGTCGTCCAATCCATCTACCACGATATTCTTCATCTAGGTAACGTCTTACTGCACCGTAATAGTGTGCAGGAGCACCATCTTGTTGAAACGTTATTTCCAAGTTGTCGAATTCATCTGGATTATCTTCTAGAATTTCAAGAATTAACGCCTCAATATCATTTTGTAACATCTCCAGATACAATTCACCGGTTGTTAGCATTGAGAAAAGAGGCCCAACTATGTGGTTTCCCAAAATACCTGCCCAAACATTTACTTTTTCTGGAAATTGAGTATGTTTTTCACGAAAGATGTGAGGATTTGTGTCACTCTAATACCTCACATTTTGAGTGTTAACATTTCCATTGAGAAAGAAAGTACTTTCGTCACTAAAACAAATTGTCTGTATGTAGCCTGGTTGTTGGTTCATTTTATTGGACATAGTTTCACAGAATTCTAGTCTTCGGTCGGGGTCATCATCTGAAAGTTGGTGCACCATTTTAATTTGTATGGATGAAATTTGTTTTAGCCAACACCCTATGTACTGTCCTTTGACTGACTTCACAGATAGACGCAACTTGGGCTGTGGAAGAAGTAGGGTTTACTACCATTTCTCCAATTATGTCAATTTTTTGTCATCACTAATTGTTGGTCGACCAGATCGTTTGGCATCTTGAACACTACCTGATGCTTCAAACTTCCGAAGAAGCTCCCTCAAATAAACCCTCGATATAGGGCGATCGGGGTACCTCTCATTAAACAGTCGTTCCGCTGCATGGAAATTGTTTCACATTCACCAATTATTAAGATAGCTGCTACTTTGTCGGCTACAGTACGTACCATTTTGCCTATGTAAACACTTAAACGTCTCTGTTAAACAATAGCTTAGGTAAATTTTCAAGGTATAAACACTTTTGACAAGTAGAGAATTCAAAAACTCCAACCTTTTTGACAATTAACCAGAGGCGTACTTTAAAATCTTTATTAATTAAATGCGAAACTATAATTTTCGTATTTCTTCAATTTATCAATCAAAATCAGCGAAACCCAAACAAAATTGGTATGACTGGGAAAAGGTATTTCCAATACCTTTCAAACGAGCTGTCACTTGCCATAGGGTCCCATTTAAAATTATTGGTCACAGTGGCCTTGTGACGTCATTTATGACTATTGCGTCACCTGTTATGACCAGTTGAGAAGCCTACATCCGTTTATTTCCACCCTCCAAATTTCATTATTATAAGTATACCCGTTCAAAAGATACGAGGGGGGGAGAGGACTTTTGACTAGCACTGTATAGGACATCACCAAATTCATTAAATTGCCTGGTGATGAAATATTTCCCAGATATAGCTTGAAATCCAATATTTCGTGGAACAAATCGTTGGATTAGAGCTGTTCGTACAGAAGTAATTGCCATACTTACAGCTTGTCTGCTGGTGTACTGGAAAATAGTCCCCAAAAATTCATCGGACAAACCCTGCCGGAGTTTGCACAAGAAGGTGAGATCTTTCTTTGAAATATTTGTATTCCTACCACCAGGCTAGGCAATTGGATCATAATATGTATATGATTCTTGAAATTGCTGTCTTGTTACTGGTATGATTATTTTGAATTCATCGTCAGAGAAATTATTTTCATCTGTATATACCTTCTTGTTCGCTCCTCAGTTCCTTCAAAAATTATTGCAACTCTTGCCCCTCCATAATGAAGGGCCTATTCTCTATATCTCAGTCCGAGTATCAACTGGTGCAGAAGAAACCCACGCTCATCCAGATGTTGTCTACAAGACTTGACATATTCAGGAATATAAATATCTCTCTGTATGAATACTCTCACTCTGCACTCAACACTCAGACTACGTATATTGATAGGCTCGTTACAAATGACACACGAATTGCTTGTGCTTTGTGCCAAGACATTCATCCTCAAACAAGCTGGATCCTGTTCAGTTGCGACTATTCCATCATCTATGGATTGACGGCAATCAAAGCATATTCTAGTGAGATCATTAATTTCTAGTAAAGGCAAACCATTTTCACCACGTCTCGTCTGGTTATCGCAATTCCGCGTCGCTGAGCATCGGCATCACCAACAATCCTGAAATTTTTTTGCAAATTATATGCTGTATGACATACGGAATGATACTTTATTTCTGAATGCCATTTCTATAAGACTCCATTCACTCACTCTATTACTGGAATTCCACAATCAGATCACAATTTTTCCGAACTTTGAAGTGATTGATCCCAATTGACGATAACAAGTCATTCTCAAATAAAACAGTAGTTGCTATGACGAAAAACAATAGCTAGTTATTCTGGATGTGCTAGTTAGAAGCTGATGCCGAGAAAAGTCCATTGCATCAGTGAGCCTTTTTCCTCAAGTACGAAAAATTCCCCACTAGCGGCTCTAGTAGTCCGGTAGGGACGAACAATATCTTACTCACATTAAAATACATGTAAAAATAAGCATCAAAAAATGTTTTTGACATAAGACGACGTTCCAGGAGCCAAATTAAAATTTACGAATGTGAAGGATAATAATGTAGCAACATTAAAATGGTGGCTTGCATGTCGAAATCTTAAAATTTCCGGAAAAAAATTAATTAACTGACAGGTCAGTACGCAAGGTTTAGTTATTATGCAGCGGTATTTTTGAACTCTGATATCAGATTAAAATAATTATAAATTTTAAATTGATTTCATAATGAAAAATGAGTCAAATATATTTGGTAATTAAAATAAATTTAATACATTATTGGTAATATTATTCAGTAACCAATAAAGAGGTTATATGTTTTTGTAATCAATGTATTCTACACTGTGAATCAATTAGCTATTTATTTGATTATTTTTTATAATATTTGTATTAACCTACCTATGAAAATTATGACTTTTAGTCATTAGGTTTACCATTTAGTCCCCTTCTTCAAGAGGTTATTTTCGGGCACCGTTTTTGCGCAAAAAATCACTCACAGTGCCTCCTTCTTTTTTCCAGCTCAAACTACAAACACCAAATCACTCATTTTTGATACAACTTTGCATAAAATGTAGCCGGTTTTATCGAAAAAATGCTCCTTCTTCAACAGTTAAACCTAACTTAACTTTCCACATTTACTAAATTCCATCTGTCAATGGTGAAAAGTTAGGTTATTTGTAACTGTTGGAGAAGGGAGTATTTTTTCGATGGAAGTGGCTATATTTTGTGCAAAGTTGTACCGAAATTGAGTGATTTGGTGTTTGTAGTTCAAGCTGGTAAAAAAAAGAAGGCATTGTGAGTGACATTTGTGCGCGAAAACGGTGCCTAAAAATGAAGAGGTAATTTTCAGGCACCATTTTCAAAGCAGGAGAAGGAGAATTATATCTCGGAAACGGTATGAGACCAACGCGTTTTTCTTTCGAATTCTTGTTCAGGAGGCAAAAACACGTGGGAAAAGTCGAACAGCTAATTTCAGGGAGCATGAGCATTATTTTAAATAATTCAACTGTATCACTCGAGTAACACCATCCTGAATGGAGAGAGTTTGATGTTTGTCCCTACCACAAGTGCTGCCTCTCGTGACAAATTTGCCACACTATTCTCAGAAGAAAGGCTCATTATACGTCTATCGTATATCTTTCTTGGATATCATAGTATATCTTCAAAGATGAAATAGTCGCAACTGAACAGGTTGGGGTCTCGTGTATCCTATTGGTTGAATTATGAAAAAAGCAGCTGTCACAAAATGCCAATAGACGGCCGTGACAAGTTTTCCGCCGCTGGACTGATCACCGAATTATAAGATATCCAACAAATTATGAAATTTATTCGTTCCTCTCGATCTTTTAATCGAGGGATAGTTTAATAACTCCATGCATATGATTGAATTCTCTTTGAATTCAGATGGACAAACTCAGTTCATTCATTTAAAATATATAGTGGAGGAAAATATACTCAATATACTCAGAACATCAGATATTTTTCTTTGAATGACTCACAAAATATATTCATATTTTGTAGCATGCTTTATCCTACAGAAACACAAAATTGATTATTTGGCGCCCTCTATCGCCGAACATTCAGGTAATATCTCTCTTCTATGTTGAGGACGAAGTCATGTTTGAATCCTCGAGTAGAGTAATTACTTATTCAAACTAAATGGAGCCTTCCTTATGTGAAACATTCTGTATTTTCGATTGCACTTTATTTTGAGAGATCAACTTCCATTGTGATCGATCAAAAATAATAATTAACTCATTCAACTCATAGTCTCGAAGGCGAATTCTTTCACCTAAAAATTGGAAACTACTCTGTAGAAAATATTTTGTTCTTGTTTCATAGAAAAATCATTCACGAATCTTAGTAACGCTCAGTTGAACAACAGTTGAATATCGATTACAAGTAAGATGTTAATGTTTTTCATTTATCTGAATTCGCCCAAAAATAATAAAATTCGTTATTTGGAGTAATTACATTATTTCAAACACTCTGTAGGTATTCGTAGCTTTATTATATTTTGGTCGATCAATAATCATTCTGATTGATCCTCAATGATAAACTCAATCAACCTCGCAGGCGAATTCATTCACTGAAGAATTGAGTATATTGTTGACTACCCTGTAGAAAAACAGTCACGTTTTTTTTTTCTGTATCATGGAAAAATATTTCTTATGAGTTTCAGGAATGCCCAGTCGCACACAATATTGAATATAAATGAGATATTGTTATTTGTTTATTCAGCTGAATTTCTCCAAAAATCACAAAATTCATGATTTGGCGACCTCTAGCAACGAATCTGGTCATACGATCGTGTTGAGACAATGAAGACTTTTATTCAGGATGGTTCCAGCCACAACATATCAAAAATCCAAAGATGTTCACCGAAATACTTTTTCCCATAAGATGTGTGCGTGGTCCTTTATTAATTTGCCCTTCTCAGAACAGATAACTAATAATTTTTACTTCCAGGGGAAGATAAAACCAAAAATATGAAAAACACAAAAGAAAGACGTACAACAAAACCGGTTTCCTCTCGGACCGATTCAACTAAGGAATTTCATAAAGATATCATCAAAAGAAGTACACACAAGGATAGTACTTACCAAGGTTTCAATCTAAAAAACCGGTTTCCTCTCGGACCGATTCAACTAAGGAATTTCATAAAAATATCATCAAAAGAAGTACACACAAGGATAGTACTTACCAAGGTTTCAATCGAAAGTCTTTTTTACATCCCCTCTTTTACTCCTTGCACAACCTAATATTGAATAAAAAATTAAAACATTTTTCCTTCGCGGTTCCCAAAATGTGGACAGATTTGACAAATAATATATTTTTTTTTATTCTTTTTAAAACCACTGTAATTCGTTAAAAGATGGTATTATACACCCGTCATTCACGGGTGAGCAAGAAGTTCTATTACACCGTGTATGTACTGTGGGTTTCAAATGCCCCTTGAAAAGCGTATATGGTCCTTATTTACTTTGTCCTTGTTTGTCAACAAACTACATGATTTTGAAGTGATTCCATATGGTCAACGTTTCATGTTCATGTTTCCTATTATTCCGTTTTATAATGGAAACATGATAATGACGATGGAAATTTTCATTGAGATGAAGTGTACACGAACTCACCTGGAAAGACATTAAACTGAATCGATATGACAAATGAACAGACTAGAATTTTCATGTATTCCTTCGCTAGAGAAGCTTTTCAGTATCAATTCGTGATACATTTTACATTAGAATTTTCTGTGATAGTTTTCCACTGGCTTCACCAAAAATGTAGGCTGCTCGAAATGTTTCTACCAGGGGATGAGTATGAACAATTTAATGTATTAAAGGACAATCGACCCTTTGCCCAATATTTTGTATATATATATATATATATATTATATATATATATTATATATATATATATATATATATATATATATATATATATATATATATATATATGATATCTGAAGTCTGCCTATCAAGGAAACTCATGCGTCAAAAATTCCGTACAACTGCAGTGCAGATATTATATCAATGAACACGAGATATAGCGAGAGGTATGTCGTCCTCCGGTGGGACTTCAAGATGGCGGTCCCGAGTTCATGGATGTTAAACTCTTCAAAAGATCCCTATCTCTTGTTGGAAAGTCCAGAAGATTCTGCAAAATTTCTAGTTGGGGGAAGTGTGTCCACCGATGTCGTTTTCAGCGTTAAATAAAAAAGTAGCAAACAATATATCCCTTATATTCATATCCTTCTTCAGTCTTCCATATATAAATATATTTATATTTATATAGATATATATATATATATATTCCTACAATATATATATATATATATATATATATATATATATTGTAGGAATTGAAGGAATATACTTTCTTGCACTTTTTAAGTTTTCTTTCCACTGCAAGTAAAAATTATTAGTTTTTATTTATTTAAAAAGGGCAAATTAGTAAATTTGTCCCGATACGTTAATGCTTTTTCAAACTTTGAGTATGGAAGTGGGAAAACGCTCATTGTCTGTAAACTACAGTTTTACGTGAGTTATTCACAACAAAAAATATATAAAAAACGTTATTAATATACTTCCTTTGGTAAAGTTTCGGGTACTTTTCTGTTCCCGTCTTCACCACTCTTTGAAAACTTGGACAAATAATTGTCAATATTTCATTTTCAGAGTTATTAAAAAGTAATGATTTTTACTTCCAGGGGTCAGAGAACCTGAACAAATGTGGATAAATCCTCCCCAAAAAATATTTGACCATATTGAATGTATTTGAAGAAGAAAGTACAGGTTGTCATAGATTTTTTCATACCAATCTGATACGTGACATTTTTAAGTCACATTAAAACTAAATGTAAGTTATATATTTGAAAAAATTCATCATGGTTGGAAAAATGATTGAACTACGTTTATAACGGTATACTTCCCATGCTCTCAATATATTATATATTTTTCATTGGGAAAATTAAGAATCGGTCTTAAATTCGTACGGTCACTATACAGAAAGCATTCAAATCGGTTAAATACTATAGGAAGATTTGTTGTCTAACTTTGACTTTTCCTGCTTGTAATATAATACAAAATTCATATAGGATCAACAGTAAAAAAAGCAAATGAATACTCTAGAGACATTGTATCATAGTGACGTTAATAATATTATGAAAATTCTACAACAAAGGGAATTTTTCGAAATGATAACCTCTCCTTTTTTTCGAAGATGGTTAAAATGCCCACAATTCTATCCAAAAAAAAACATAATTTTTTCACATATTTAGTCCAACCCAACGATATATTATTTCATCGAGTTTACCACGAAACATCATGGGTGGCTGACCGTCTCATCTTGGGTCTTCACGCTACAGGAAGTGAAAATTGTAGGTCAGTAAGATGTTTAGCGATCGCAGCCGAGAAAGAATGTTAACTGACCTTGACTCATTGCGATTGATTTCGTCGGTCCACCTCATTATGCCATAGAGTGCCAGCGAATGTTGATTCTAAATGATATAAACTAACTGGAAGGTAAATAAAAGCATGGCAAATATTGGATTTAACCTCGGAACTTTCCAGCACGAATTAATCGTCAGAGGAACATGCACCGAATAGGACCTACTTAATTTTGGGAGTGTGCCATTGTTGATTTATTCATGTACATGATCACACAATTTGAGTAAATTAGTGAATATACTTTTCCAAATCTGAAAAATTGCTGAAATGCTCAGATTTTTTTAAAGTTTGGAATTATTCCGTAAATCAATGAACTTTTTTACTTCTCCCATTTTATTTGAAATTATTATAGGTTACTGGGTTATTTGCCTTGAAAACAAAATGGAAGATAATGAAACGGCTTCAATCTCATCCAGTGATATCGAGTTATATTCGAAAGTTACTTCTATAATATTTCTCAATATTTTTACTAGCTTTTATTTACTTTCACTTTTTAGTTAGTTCGTTCGTTCGTTCGTTTGTGAAGTTGACCGACTTCTAGTCGTCCGAATGATTTGAAATTTGGCAGGTGTTCATAATTCCGGTGACAATACATTATGGAATTTTTGTAAGAGGAAAAAACAAAGTGACGGCTCCAAGATGGCGGACGCGTTTTGTGATTATGATCCGATTCGATTCAAAATTGGTATGTGGGGGTTTTCGGAGACAGAGATTATGAATTTTGTGTCAAAATTCTTGAATTCAAAATGGCGGCTCCAAGATGGGACAGTTTTCCGATTATGGTTATATTTCATTCAAAATTAGTATGTGGGGATGTTCGGTCGGAGATTATGAATTTGTTGTCAAAATTCTTGAATTCAAGATGACGGCTCCAAGATGCGGACAGTTTTGTGATTAAGGTCAGATTCTATTCGAAATTGGTGTGTGGGAGTTTTTGGGGTCGGAGATCATGATTTCTTTCAGCTCAAAAGTAACAGGGAAGAGACCTTGTAATAACGATGCTCTATTAGGAATTAACAGATTGAGGCGAACCAATTAAGGCGAACCAACTAAAGAGCATAAAATAACTAATAAAAACCTTTTTGAAAACAAGCTTTCATTTAAACCGTGTGCTAAAACATATAATATGAGTTTTAGTCATCGCTGACAATGATTTAATAATTTTTTCTTGAATTATTTGATTTTAAAAAGCTTGTCGCGCGAATTGTGAAAAAATTATAACTTCGACAAGTTGTTATTTACCAACCAATCATTGTCCAATGAAATTAATTGGTACCCACTTTCATGAATACTTTGTGAAAATTAAATACAACTTATTTTATACGTTTTAGTACACGGCTTGCATGAAAGCTTGTCTTTAAAAACGGATGTAATATCTATTATCAGTATGTGAAGATGGTTCAATAATTGATGTTATAATTGATATAAATATATATATATATATATATATATATATATATATATATATATATATAATGAAAAAGGAAATTGTGGCATAATGGACATATTTAAATTAAAGAAAAAAAGCATCCTCCAGCGAGACTCGAACTCGCAACCCCAAGCTTGCCGGACCTATGCTCTACCAATTGAGCTATGAAGGCTATGCGAAATCGACACACACTCGTGAACACATTACTTCCTTCAATTTAATGCGATGTTGGGAAATGAAATAGAAAAATCAAACGTACTTATCGGTGGCCGTCGAGACCCGGTACCTATTCACCCAAACATCATCGTCGAAGTGACGATTTCAGTAGAAGATCCCGGAAGATGATCTCCAACCACTGATAAGATTTTAGCCAAATATAAGTTGTGAAGTGGGGAATTGTTGTCCGTGAGAAATTATGAAAAAAGAAATTGGGGCATAATGGACATATTTAAATTAAAGAAACAAAGCATCCTCCAGCGAGACTCGAACTCGCAACCCCAAGCTTGCCGGACCTATGCTCTACCAATTGAGCTATGAAGGCTATGCGAATTCGACACACACTCGTGAACACCTTACTTCCTTCAATTTAATGCGATTTTGGGAAATGAAATAGAAAAATCAAACGTACTTATCGGTGGCCGTCGAGACCCGGTACCTATTCACCCAAACATCATCGTCGAAGTGACGATTTCAGTAGAAAGATCAGGAAGATGATCTCCAACCACTGATAAGATTTTAGCCAAATATAAGTTGTGAAGTGGGGAATTGTTGTCCGTGAGAAATTATGAAA